>JBBPBX010000092.1:120785-143697 GCA_038048925.1 Garcialebias charrua | reverse complement strand
TGCGCACATCTTTGTATTTTGCACGTTCCTTAAACACAGAGCTTGTAAAGTCCTCATCAAAATAAATCCTTCGATCGTTGACTTGTACAGTCTTTGCTCTCCATGCAGCTTGCAGCACTTTTTGTTTCATGGCATGTGATTGAAATCGAACCAGAACAGTTCTGGGCCGGTCCTTTGGTCCAGGCCTCGGCCCTATCCGATGTGCCCTCTCCACATGGAGTTCATCCGTCACTTCCAGTTTTTCATGGATCAGTTTGTTGACAAAGTCAATCATGTTGTTTTCTTCACAGTTTTCTGGCACTGAGTAGATTCTCATATTGTTTCTCCTGGCTTGACTTTCCAGTTCCTCACATTTTAATTCTAGTTGCTTTTGCATTTGAAGGGTATGTAAAAGCACTTTGGAGGTTTTCATTTCATAGTCTTCACTCTCAGCAATTCTCTGTTCAGCTTCATCCATTCTTTTTTTAATACTCATGAAATCTGTACGTAGCTCATTTAACTCTGCCTTTAATGATCCAAAACTTGCTATTGTTTCTGATCGAAATTCTCTCAGTTCTTTGAGTATTTCAGCCATACCTGTAGATTTAGCTGATGAAGCGTCCTCTGTTGTCTCCTCTTGATTGTTCTCCATTTGTTTTTGTGCACATGCCTCCATTTGTTTGGAAGATTCTTGATTCTTGTTTGGAAGATTCTTCTCCTGGCTCTTTGCTTGGCAAAATGTGTGAGTGACCTCCATGCTTTGTCCGTACATCCAATGTTTACCAGGTTCCCCCCTGACGGGTCAAAGGTCACCCTAAGGCCTAATCCTGCATATATCCACAAGGTTTTGACCTTAAACCCCAGAAGTCTGGACTTTGATTTCTCTTCTTTTCCACCTGCTCCTGTCCTCACTCAGGAACAGGAAAGGCTGAAGGCTTTCTGCCCCGTGAGAGCTTTAAGCACTTACATGCAGAGAACAGCCGAATGGATAAAAACAAATCAACTGTTTGTGTGCTTTGCTGTACCAGCTACAGGAAAGGCCCTATCAAAACAGCGCCTCTCACACTAGGTGACTGAGGCCATAAAAAGGGCGTACAGTAGCAAAGGTCAACAGGTGCCCTCTGGAGTGCGTGCCCACTCCACTCGGGGCTTGGCCACCTCGTGGTCACTGTTCAAGTGTGTACCAGTTGCAGACATCTGTGCTGCTGCGAACTGGAGCTCAATGAACACGTTTGCAAAGCATTACAGTTTGGATGTTAATGCATGTGATGTCACTTAGGCTGTCCTTTCTAACACAGTAGAAAGCGGCCTTGGGATGCCTATTGAATAAAGGCGGACGTTCACACTAGGATGCATCTTACTGAGCATTTCAAGGGCGTGAATGGATTACGTTCCCATAGCATTTATGTTGCACCGAGTGACATGACTGATAAGGGAACTGAAAGTTATGCACCATAACTCATGTTCCTCTGAAGGAAGGGAACGAGGTGCAACATACCTGGCCCTTTCAATGCTGAAAGCTCGGTGAAGTGCATTTTGGAGATCGATGGATGGGCGTCAGCGGCTTAAGTACCCAGAGGGCGGGGCCTCTGGCGCGACGCTGACGCCCCTGCCGTAAAGGCGTGATTGTATTCCTTCAAGTAATCGCGCGGAGCACAATTTCCCATAGCATTTATGTTGCACCTCGTTCCCTTCCTTCAGGGAACATGAGTTATGGTGCATAACTTTGTTTGCGTTAGTTGTAGTTGTGTGATCCTACGTGAAATACGCTGAAATGGTGAATGCTTGTTGTGTTGTGAACTGTCACAATCGTTCTCACGATCGCAGGGGGAGCCGTATTGCAAAAGGAGTCAGTTTTTTTCAGCTTTTTGGCATGGAAACAAAACAGAAGTTGCTGAGCTAACAGAGACATGGTGACATGGGTGTCTCCTGTTAAATGAACAAACATCATTTTCAGGAGTATTTCCAGACACATGTTTGTGTGTTCGAAGCATTTCCACACAGGTAAGGTTTAATTAAATAATATTAAACTTATTAACTGCTCATATGTCCTTGGACAAAGTCCTTGGAGGGGGTATTGGAGAGTGCGCCTCCTGGGGACTCCCTTGTTCTACTGGGGGACTTCAACGCTCACGTGGGCAATGACAGTGAGACCTGGAGGGGTGTGGTTGGGAGGAACGGCCCCCCTGATCTGAACCAGAGTGGTGTTCTGTTATTGGACTTCTGTGCTCGTCATGGATTGTCCATAACGAACACCATGTTTAAGCATAAGGGTGTCCATATGTGCTCTTGGCACCAGGACACCCTAGGTCGCAGTTCGATGATCGACTTTGTTGTCGTCTCATCTGATCTGCGGCCGCATGTCTTGGACACTCGGGTGAGGAGAGGGGCGGAGCTGTCAACTGACCACTACCTGGTGGTGAGTTGGCTCCGATGGTGGGGGAGGATGCCGGTCAGACCTGGCAGACCCAAACGTATTGTGAGGGTCTGCTGGGAACGTCTGGCAGAGTCTCCCGTAAGACGGAGCTTTAACTCCCACCTCCGGGAGAGCTTTGAACACGTTCCAAGGGAGGCGGGGGACATGGAGTCCGAGTGGGCCGTGTTCCGCGCCTCTATTGTCGAGGCAGCTTATCGGAGCTGTGGCCGCAAGGTTGTTGGTGCCTGTCGTGGTGGCAACCCTCGAACCCGGTGGTGGACACCGGCAGTGAGGGATGCTGTCAGGCTGAAGAAGGAGTCCTATTGGGCCTTTTTGGCTTGTGGGACCCCGGAAGCAGCTGATAGGTACCGGCAGTCCAAGCGGCATGCGGCTCGGGTGGTTGCTGAGGCAAAAACTCGGGCGTGGGAGGAGTTCGGAGAGGCCATGGAGAATGACTTCCGTACGGCTTCGAGGCGATTCTGGTCCACCATCCGGCGTCTCAGGGGGGGAAAGAGGTACGAGACCAACACCATTTATGGTGGAGGTGGCGTGCTGCTGACCTCAACTCGGGATGTTGTGAGTCGGTGGGCGGAATACTTCGAAGACCTCCTCAATCCTACTGGCACGTCTTCCACTGAGGAAGCAGAGCCTGGGGACTTTGGGTCGGGTTCTCCGATCTCTGGTGCTGAGGTCGCCGAGGTGGTTAAAAAGCTCCGCGGTGGCAAGGCTCCGGGGGTGGATGAGATTCGCCCGGAGTTCCTTAGGGCTCTGGATGTTGTAGGGTTGTGTTGGCTTACGCGACTCTGCAATATCGCGTGGACATCGGGGGCAGTTCCCTTGGATTGGCAGACTGGGGTGGTGGTTCCCCTATTTAAAAAGGGGGACCGTAGGGTGTGTTCCAACTATAGGGGGATCACACTCTTAAGCCTCCCTGGTAAGGTCTATTCAGGGGTTCTGGAGAGGAGGGTCCGTCGGATAGTCGAACCTCGGATTCAGGAGGAGCAGTGTGGTTTTCGTCCTGGTCGTGGAACACTGGACCAGCTCTACACCCTCAGCAGGGTCCTGGAGGGTGCGTGGGAGTTTGCCCAACCAGTTTACATGTGCTTTGTGGACTTGGAGAAGGCATTCGACCGCGTCCCTCGGGGGGTTCTGTGGGGGGTACTCCGGGAGTATGGGGTACCAGGCCCTTTGATAAGGGCTGTTAGGTCCCTGTACGACCGGTGTCAGAGCTTGGTCCGCATTGCCGGCAGTAAGTCAGGCTCGTTTCCGGTGAGAGTTGGACTCCGCCAAGGTTGCCCTTTGTCACCGATTCTGTTCATAACTTTTATGGACAGAATTTCTAGGCGCAGCCAAGGTGTTGAGAGGATCCGTTTTGGTGACCTTAGAATCGCTTCTCTGTTTTTTGCAGATGATGTGGTCCTACTGGCTTCATCAGTTCGTGATTTACAACTTTCACTGGAGCGGTTTGCAGCCGAGTGTGATGCGGCCGGGATGAGGATCAGTTCCTCCAAATCCGAGGCCATGGTCTTGAGCCGGAAAAGGGTAGCATGCCCTCTCCGGGTCGGGGAGGAGGTCCTGCCCCAAGTGGAGGAGTTTAAGTATCTCGGGATCTTGTTCACGAATGAGGGAAAACTGGAGCGTGAGATCGATAGGCGGATAGGTGCAGCGTCCGCAGTGAAGCGGGCGCTGTACCGGTCTGTCGTGGTGAAGAGAGAGCTGAGTCAAAAGGCAAAGCTCTCAATTTACCGATCGATCTACGTTCCCACCCTCATCTATGGTCATGAGCTTTGGGTTATGACCGAAAGAACAAGATCTCGGATACAAGCGGCTGAAATGAGTTTTCTCCGCAGGGTGGCTGGACTCTCCCTTAGAGATAGGGTGAGAAGCTCAGTCATCCGGGAGGGACTCGGAGTAGAGCCGCTGCTTCTCCACATCGAGAGGAGCCAGTTGAGGTGGCTCGGGCATCTGGTTAGGATGCCTCCTGGACGCCTCCCTGGTGAGGTGTTCCGGGCATGTCCCACCGGGAGGAGACCCAGAGGAAGACCCAGGACGCGCTGGAGGGACTATGTTTCTCGGCTGGCCTGGGAACGCCTTGGGATTCCCCCGGAGGAGCTGCTCCAAGTGGCTGGGGAGAGGGAAGTCTGGGCCTCCCTACTTAGGCTGCTACCCCCGCGACCCGACCCCGGATAAGCGGAAGAAGATGGATGGATGGATGGATGGATGTAACACGGGATCGTTCACAAACATCTAGCTAGCTAGATCATCTAATCAAGTTCTTTTATCTCTTCTTAGGCAAGCCAGCGTATGAATTCCTAGATTGTGATCCTGACTGGGTACCCTCTTTATAATAATAATAATAATAATAATAATAATCATCATTTTATTTAAAAGCGCCTTTCATGACACCCAAGGACACTTAACAAACCAACACAGTGAATACAGAGCAAACATTATCAGCGACAAATTGAAATATAAAATACATAAAGGATATAAAATGGAAGATAAAAATACATTTAGTAAAGTTAATGATAAGCTAGTCTAAAGAGATGTGTTTTCAGGGCAGTCTTGAACAGAGAAAGGGAGGTGGTGTTTCGAAGGTCGGGCGGTAGAGCGTTCCAGAGGTGAGGGGCAGAGCAGGTGAAGGCCCTGCTCCCCATGGTGGAGAGGCGGGCAGAGGGTACATGGAGTTGTAGTGAAGAGGAGGACCTGAGAGAGCGTGATGGGATGGAGATTTGTAGGAGGTCGGATAGATAAGGATACATCTCGGACACACCGAAGTCAAAACAATGGACACTGCCCGATTTGCCCGTCGGACCAAGAGACACCAATCAACCACAGGGGTCAACACTGCACCTGCCACACCACCAGATTCATTCATTCATTCAACCTTTATTTATACAGGCTAGCCTCGTTGAGCCACGGGGACTCATTTACAAGAGGGACCTGTCTCACTCACACCCAGGGTCAGTTTAGAGTTACCAATCAGCCTAACATGCATGTTTTTGGACTGTGGGAGGAAACCGGAGCACCCGGAGAAAACCCACGCATGCACGGAAACCCATGCACTCCTGGTTTTATATAAGATTTGTGTGTGGGGTTTTAATCTAACCAGATTAGAGCCAGAGTGAAGAAAAAAAAACGAATGGTGACTTCTTTGTTCAGAAATCTGAAATTTATATTACATTTTTAGAACTATGATTTTGTGGTTAATATTTTTAAGTCATGCTAGTCCTGAGTAGAAGGACATGTATGTTTACGAATGTTTTTGTGTTCATTTAATTGTATTTTTTACTACCAGATTACTTGAATTTTGCACACATAATATCACAATGCCACTTTGTGCCACTAAGGGACTATTGCTAATTTGTTTTTGATTCTGTCAAAGTCAAAGTCAAAGTCAACTTTATTGTCAGAACTGCAATATGTACAGGACATACACAGGACCAAAATTGCGTTTCTCTCAGTCCCTCGGTGCAACAGTAACCATCTAAACACTAAACACTAAAACATTTAATAAACATAAGCATAAAATAGTAAAAAAGTGTAATACTGTCCTGAGTTTTTTCATAATAGTATAAAAGTATGAAAATTTACACCAACACTGAAACACCAAACACCCAATGAACATAATACTGTCCTGAGTTTTTGCATAGTACAGTAGTATGAAAAGTATAAAAACGTAAATCTATAAAATAAACTGAAGTTTTCTAGCGTTGACATTTGCAAAGAGTGGCACAGCAGCATATAAGTTGATGTACACAGTATATGTATGAGGTAGTTGATGTTGGTATAGAGGCAAAGTGGCATATGAAGTAAGGCACATAAGGCACATTTGGCATCCTTAGATAAGGCTAGTCAGAGAGTGCTGTATATGTATCTGCAGTAGTGTAGACAAAAGTAGTGTAAATGTAAACAGTAGTAATAAATGTAAAGCAGTAGTAATAAATGTAAACAGTATTAATAAATGTAAACAGTGAATGTAAACAGTAGTATGACTATAGGCAGTAATGTAATACAAACATTAGTGCAAATATGAGAAGTAGTGCAAACTGAATGAACACATGACCGAGAGTTCAGTGAACAACCCGTTTGATGACACAGAGTCCAGTGTTAAAAACTTTGTTGTGTGGTAATGTGTGAGAAAGTTTTTTGTGTTAAGGCAGTTCAAATGGGAGGGGGGGCAGAGCAGGCAGAGTGTTTAGCATTCTGACTGCCTGATGAACAGAGCTGTCTCTCAGTCTGCTGGTACGAGCCTGGAGACTCCTCAGTCTCCTCCCTGATGGCAGCAGTCTAAAGCGGCTGTGTAGTGGGTGTGTGGGATCACCTGCCATGCAGTGGGCTTTCCGAGTGAGGCGTTTGCTGTGTAAGTCCTGCAGTGAGGGCAAGGAGGTGCCGACGATCTTCTCAGCTGCTTTCACGATGCGCTGGAGGCTCTTGCGGCAGGATGCAGTGCATGCACCAAACCACACAGTGATGCAGCTGGTCAGGACACTTTCTATGGCACCTCTGTAGAAGGTGCACATGATGGAGGTTGAAGCTCCAGCCCTTTTCAGCTTGCGGAGAAAGTAGAGGCGCTGGTGAGCCTTCTTCGCCAGTGCTGCAGTGTTCCTGCTCCAGGACAGGTCCTTTGAGACGTGCACTCCCAGGAACTTGGTGCTGTCCACTCTCTCCACTGCGGTGCTGTTGATGGTCAGAGGGGCATGTTGTGCATCCCTCTTCCTGAAGTCCACGACAATCTCCTTTGTCTTCTCCACGTTGAGAGTGAGATTGTTGTGTCCGCACCACAAGGCCAAGCGGCTCACCTCGTTCCTGTAGTCCGTCTCATCGTTGTTGCTGATGAGACCTACCACTGTTGTGTCGTCCGCAAACTGGCTCAGTGGTTCAGGATTCAGAAGTTATTCTCAAAATTTTTGTTTGATATTTCAGTGGTCCTAGTTCTCATTAGTAGCAAAGAATGTTTACATTTTCTCAAATTCACTTTCTTGTGCAGATATCATATAAAATTGTAACTTTAACCTGTAATTTTAGAACATTGTTAATGTGAAATATACCTGCAAGAAGTTTTCATTTTATGTGTTGATTGTATTTGAACTGTATTTATTCTTGTTAACACTGCAAATGTTACACATTTTACCCATGGGTTAAAGCATGAAAAAATGTTTGGACTGGAAAATACATCCTTGCCACATAGAAAATGATGGAAATCCCTCGTGGTGATGGATAACTGAAAGTTATGCACCATAACTCATGTTCCCTGAAGGAAGGGAACGAGGTGCAACATATGCTATGTAAATTGCGCCCCCGCACGATTACCTGAAGGAATACAATCACGCCTTTACGGCTAGGGTGTCAGCGTTACGCCAGAGGCCCTGCCCTCTGGGTATTTAAGCTGCTGACGCCCATCCATCTTTCTCTTTTTTGCACTTCACCTCGCTTAACACCTGAACTTCGTGGGACTTCTCTGTTGTCGCATCGCTCGATTGAGGTGAGCTTGCTCCCTACACTGAGCGTACAGAGAAAATTTCCTAAATACTGCTGGGCTGGCGAAAGCTAGTCCAGCAATTTTCTACTTACCTCGAAGTTTTCTTCTCTTTTCGCAGCTGCTTCGCTCGACGGCGCTAACTGCGTCACAAACCCCTGCTAACCATTAGCAGGCTAACCAGCGAAAGCAAGACGACGGAGAGGACGGCTTCGAACAAAAGGAAACTAGGAACAACTTCAACGCTTCTCGTCTCCGGACATGGCTCCCGAGAAGGGAAAACGGAGGACAAAGAAGAAGAAAACCAACAGGACGATGAGCCCTTGCTCGCGCCCCTGCCCCAACGGATGCGGCTACTCCCTCTCGGCGACGGACACCCGCGAGGCCTGTCCAGTCTGACTAGGGATTCTGCACGCGAGAAAGGAATTCCCCGACTCCTGCTCCCACTGCCGTCGAATGTCGGCGGTAGTGAGGAAACGCCACGCGGACGCGTTGGCTAAATCCATGGCTAAGGCCACGGCACTGAAGGTCGCACAAAGCTGCTCGCTCCCGAACCGGAGCTCGAGAACGTGGACCTGGAATGCATTGGTCGAGTCGGGGAGGACAATGTGTCGGACTCCTCAACTGTCGTCGAGGACTCGATGCCCGAAGTGTCTGACCAAGACGCCCGAATACGGTTGCAGAGGGGAAAGTGTGGATTTCTCCCAGAACCTGGTGCAAATCCTACCGGAACCGGACTTGTCGGTCCCTGCTCTGTTTGACCTGTGCCATAGGGCGGCGGATGCCCTTCAGGTCACGTGGCCAGACCCCACGCCTTGCCAACAGACTACGAGGCTTGCGGGAAACTACTTTTATGCAAAACAGCCGATAACGTCGCAAAAAATGCCAATTTTTCCAGACGTCCTCATGGAGCTCAAACGCTCCTGGGCGGAACCCGGAGCTCCCATCACGTTACCCTTATCCCGACTCCTTGATGTCGCGGGAATGGAGACAGCGCGCCTCGCCAGTGCACCCCTGATAGAAGAGACCCTGGTCGCTCACCTGGCCCCTGTAGCCACGAGGATGAAACCAACGCTACCCAGCAGGGCCTGCCGCGCTTCGGAGAAACAACTTGAGAAGTGCTACAAGGCTCAGGGCCTTGCGGCCCACGCAATAAATGCATCAACCATGGTGTAAGCGTACCTGGAAGAAAATCTACAGGATATCCAGGTAACAAAATACGAACAGGCCTCAACGGAGGCCATGAAGGAGGCCCGCCATGCCTCTGACTTAGTGCTCCGCATGATAGGGACAATAGCTATTTCGCAAGGCAAAGCAATGGCGGAAATAGTTGTCGCCCAGCGCCATCTTTGGCTAACATTGTCGGACCTCTCGGAAAACAAGAGGTCCACCTTCCTCCAGCACCCGATCGAGTCGACGGGACTCTTCGGGGGAGCCCTGGAACGCGTCCAGGCCAGGCTGGAACAAAGACGCAAACAGGCGGAAGCCCTCCGCGAGGGGTTGCCGAGGAAAAGCTTTGCACCCCCAAAGGAAGACATGCGTGGCCTCCCACTGAAGAGACCCGCTGGTGACAGTGAAACTTTCCAGTACCGGTCGAGGGCCTCTTCAGTGACCCCGTGTGGAACTCAGATTCTGGCCTGATGAAGCAGGACGAACTGATAATTTTACAGGTTTGCCAACCCACGTGGTACGGGAACCTAGCCTTTTGAGCCCAGTCTCTACTTGTAAAGTACTACGAGGAGCTGGTGACATGTGTGCGCGCACCAAACATGACTCGCCTACTGTATGTGTAAACAAAACAAACACTGTTTCAGGCATGTACAAAAATAAAAGTACCAAAGCACAAACTGCCCTGGTTCTTGACTCGAGTCCCATTTTTATAAAACACAAACCATGTGGTCAAACTATGAACCACAGCAAGATACACGAGCTCTGCCAGAGACGGTCAGATCTCGCGATATCTTCTGTTGGGCCGACCAGCCTGCTCGAGAGAGCGCGAGAGGGGTCAAAGGCCACCCCTCCAGCGCTAAAACACGACGAGCAGCAATTCAACATGCCGTCCAGCTCAGCGCACACGCGTAGGCCTGGAAGGCGTGTCTACCAAATGATTGGGTCATGACAACGATATGTCACGGGCTTAAGTTGCAGTTCACAAAAAGGCCGCCCCACTTCACAGGGGTACTGCAATCTAAGATTAACCCTACACGTGCACACGTGCTGAGGGAGGAAGTTTCGACGATGCTACAAAAGGGTCTCAGGTCTCAAAGTTTGGTCTCAGGACGCAAACTACGCTCTGGCTACTATAGCAAGTACTTCCCGGTGCCCAAAAAGGATCATTCCCTGAGACCGATTCTGGATCTCAGGACTCTGAACAAGAGAATAAAAACTTTTAAGTTCAAGATGCTTACACTGCGGCAGGTTTTCCAGTCTGTGAGACCAGGAGACTACGCATGTACAATGGATTTGAAAGATGCCTATTTCCACATAGGCGTGTGGAGGAAACACAGAAAGTTCCTCCGCTTTGCGTTCTAAGGGAATGCTTATGAATTCAAAGCCTTACCCTTCGGTTTAAAGACTGCTCCTCGTATATTTACTAAATGTTTGGATGCAGCCCTGACCCTCCTTAGGAATCAAGGACTCAGGGTCATGAATTACTTGGATGACCTGCTGATTCTGTCTTGAAGCAGAATGCAGGCCCAGTCACACTCCTATAGGGTGATCTCTCACCTGGAGTCTCTCGGTTTTGTCATAAACCTACAAAAAAGCGATCTGATTCCATCACGGGTTACCGTATTTCTGGGAGTACAGATCGACACTGTCCGGTACAGAGCATGGCTCTCAAAGGAACGAGTTTCCTCCATTCGCCGTTGCCTGGAAAGATTTAAACTGGATCAACGGGTCCCTGTGAAAACGTGCCAACGCCTTTTAGGCCTCTTGGCGGTAGCCATTCCCTGTGTGCCACACGCATTACTGAAAATGCGGGCCATACAAGTATGGCTAAACCGATAAACACAACCTGCCCTGACTAATCAAGCAGGAAAGGTTAAGATAGATTCAGAGTGTCTGAAGGCCCTGGAACCTTGGAGAGATTTGTCTGTTTTCACAGAAGGGGTCTCGCTGGGAAGGGTGTCATCTCATGTAGTCATCACGACGGACGCCTCTAAAACAGGATGGGGGCGATCTGCAGAAATCAGAATGCCCACGGCCTTTGGAATGAACAGGAAGCGAGATTACATATCAACTTCCTGGAATTGTTGGCCGTATTCCTGTCATTAAAATACTTCTTCAGTAAAGGTCTGATTACTGGGCAGAACATCCTAGTGAAATCAGATAACAGGACCACAGTGTCCTTTATAATAATAATATAATAATAATAATAATTAATTCAATTTATAACGCACTTTTCATTACTGAAAATCTCAAAGTGCTACACATATATTGAATGCTACACACATTCATAAACCGGTGGCGGCAGACTACCATGCAAGGTGCTTTCCAGTCCTACCGGGAGCAACTCAGGGGTTAAGTGTCTTGCCCAAGGACACAACAACACATGGTGCGGGTCCCGGGAGTCGAACCGCCAACTTTCCGATCGGGAGACGACTGCCCTTACCACTACGCCACGGCCGCCCCGCTCCTTTATCAACAGAGAGGGAGGGACAAGGTCCCAGGCTCTCCTCGGACTGACACAGAGAATGCTCACGTGGTGTGCTCCAAGAATCTTGTCACTTAGGGTGACGCATGTTCCCGGTGATCTAAATTATGGAGCAGATGCCCTCTCAAGAGGGCCTCTCTTGGCGTCAGAATGGAGCCTGAACCCATGGATTGTGGAACAGGTCTGGTCACGATTTGGGAGAGCCTCTGTGGATTTGTTCGCTTGCAAAGCTAGCTCACAGTGTGACCTCTACTTCTCCCTGAGGGAAACAGATGCACCATTGGGAATGGATGCTCTGGAAAATGATTGGCCAGCAGGGGTGCTCTACTATGCCTTTCCACCTGTCCCTCTGATCGAGGCGACACTGGAACATGTGCGCCAGGGAGCCCTCTCCCTGATCCTAATAGCCTCCAGATGGCCACAGAAACCGTGGTTCTCGGAGTTGATCTCAATGTTATCAGGGATACATGGCAATTGCCTCCTCACAGGGACCTGCTGACTCAGGCACGTGGGCAGCTTCTACACCCACGTCCGGAGTTGTGGCAACTTTCAGCCTGGCCTTTGAAGGGAACTGGCTGAGAGCCTAAGGCTTTGACTGCTTTATCCCAAAACAAACAGTAACAACATACGCAAGGGTACCCCTTGGTGTTTATGTTTGCTTAGGAGATGTTTAATGGAAAGGTTTCCCCTCTCCTTAACAGATCTCCAACATCAGGATGGGCCCCACTTGTCAGTCGTGCCCTTTAAAAAAAAAAAAAGGTTTTATCCTAGGGACTTGGGAGGTTACCCTGTGCTTGACCTGGGTTTTCTACCTCCACATTGTCACCCAATTACTTGTGATGTAATGGGTCCCTTGCTCCTTTCCTCCTATTTCTCAGGTTGTTACAGAGAGAAAAAGGAGATGATGAGTACTCACACTAGGAGAGCACGCTTAGGCTGTCTCTAGCTGGTGTTGTTTATCTATCTGCCCAGTTGAAACATCAAGTTGATGTTTTTTACATTTGGCATTTTTTCTTCTCAGCCTGTGCTCTCTGCATACCCTGCAGAAAGCAGCTGGGAAATGCCTGTCTTTTTTAAGGCGGATGTTCTCACATGCATTTTGCTGAGCATTTCAAGGGCGTGAATGAATTAGGTTCCCATAGCACATGTTGCACCGAGAGAACATGACTGAAAGGGAACTGAATGTTATGCACCATAACTCATGTTCCCTGAAGGAAGGGAACAAGGTGCAACATATCTGGCCCTTTCAATGCTGAAAGCTCGGTGAAGTGCATTTTGGAGAAAGATGGATGGACGTCAGCGGCTTAAATACCCAGAGGGCGGGGCACAACACAACACATGAACATCTGATAATCATAACATTAACACATAAACAACTGGCAATCATTATATTAACACACGAACATCTGATAATCAATATATTAATACATAAACACCTGATAATCATAATATTAAAATAACGTTTCAAAACTGAGTAATTCCTAAGTAGATTTTCAAAAGTGATGTTCTTTGGAATAATGATCAGACAAGACTTCAAGGTGCACTTGCTATGCATTTCCCTCTTTTGAGTCTGAAGAACTTTGTGGTTTTAGATAATTACTGAATGTGGCATCAGAGCATTTTTATGCAGGACCGATTTCTTTTTAACGAGTTTTAAGTAGCAAAGATTAAATCTGCTCAAAATCCAACAATAATTGAATAATAATATGTAAGAATAAAGCCTTAGTTAAAGGTTCAGTCTGCAGTTTCTGTAGAACTGCAGCACTTAGAAAAAATTTCAACAGGCAAAGCATTCTGATCCCTCCCCCTCAGAGCCATATATGGCTCTGCTCTCCAATGGTCTGTTGAAATTCAAATTCAAGCTCTGTTTTTATTGGCTGATTCAAATTCAAGCTCTGTTTTTATTGGCTGGTTACAAACTCTGTTTTTATTGGCTGGAAAATGGCGTGTCACCTTTTCTTTTTAGAAATGCTTATTTACCACCTGGAGAAGCAAGGGGACAATATATTATATTTTTTTTTTTTCAGAGATTACCTGGCTAACATCAGTCTGTCAGGAGGTAGTGACAGAGTGAAGAAATATGTTTATAAAAAAAGCTACATACTTTAAACACATAACATTTAGAAAACACTTTTGTAACATCTAGTTGAGAGGCATATCAGCAAGGAATGATAATATAATAATATAAGCATTAGATAAAGACTAGCATTAGAATGTTAGCTCCACAATCAAATTCACCAGAATAAACAGTCAGCTGATCTGAAGGCTTTTTTCACAACCATATAAAAATTGAGAGGCATATAAGTCAGAAATGCAAATAGACATAAGATAAAGGGCTTTCATGATTCAAAACATACCTGCAACCTGCCTGCTTGTCACTGTACAGCTGATTTTCCAGAAGAAAAATAAATAAATAAAAAATGAATAAAAAAATAAACTATCGGAAACACGCTGTCGATACGTAGCATTCACGTTAGATGAGTCAAGGCTCCAGGGTGGCGAAAACTGCACCCTGAAGACTCCAATAGTTTTGTAAAGATGGGACATAACTGTGCATGCGCTACTGATAACGAGAGTCAATGGATAAGCTGCCGGCACCCACGGAGGACCGGAAGTACGTCGCAATCAGAAAACATTTTTTGAAACAAACAATATAACTTATCATTACTCATAAAATATTTATCCTACACAACTAAAAACATATATGCATACATTTCAAAATATTTTTGTTTTATTATTTCAGAAAAAAAATTAAGTCTTCAAATGTTGAAGAGCTGCAGAGGTTCCAGAGGGACGGCGCCCCTAGCGCCCTCTAGTGGCGGCCGCCCCTGGTGTAACGTGTACGCAGGGTGCTCTCTCTCTAATACTGATAGCCCCAGGTGGCTTCAGAAAGCATGTTTCCCAGAGGTGATTTCACTGCTGACGGGGACACCATGGCAACTGTCCTCCCCCCACAGGGACCTGCTGACCCAGGCCCATGGGTAGATCCTTCATCCACACCCAGAACTGTGGCAGCTCTGGGCCTGGCCGCTGAAAGGGTCCGGTTAATGGCCTCCGGTCTGCCCAGTAATGTGGTAAACACAATACAGGGAGTGAGAGCACAGTCTACTCAGACCCTCTACACTCGCAAGTGGTGTGTTTTTGAGGCCTGGTGTCTAGAGAGGAATATTATCTCATATTCCTGTGACCTGGTCCAGCTCCTCACCTTTCTACAAGACCTGCTGGAGAAGGGTCGCTCTTTCTCCACCATTTTCTCCACCTACTTCCGCTCTCGGCAAAGCAAGTCGCATATCTTTTTGCTCCTACCCTCCTTAAGTTTTCCTCCTCCCTGCTTGCTTTTTGTCTCGTCTGTGACTCTTCAGCGCTCACTCGAACCAATTTGCGATGGATTTAATAAATTGGGCTGTTTCCTCTATAGATAAGATTTTTTCCACGAAGCGGACCGGGCCAGGAGAAGCAGTCTGCCCCTCTGACACGCACGCTGTCGGATACATGATGGACTCGTGGGGACAGTGGCAACCTATGTGTCTGACCGTCTTGTCTGTCGAAGACGTGGAAGATTTGTGGATTATTGGGATATTGGTGGCAGCTGCTCTGTTTTTTGGCGTCAGCGGAGCTGTCTGCTACTGGAAGCTCAGGAAGACTTCGGCGGCTATCAGCGCGCTGGCCAAACTTCCTGATCAGCAAGATTCTCTGATCCGGGCTGTGAGCTCCTCATCCCAGCTGTTGTACGAACTGAATCGCACGATGGGAGCGGCGGTAGACCACCGCGGACCTGCGGTGCGCTTTGGAACTCGTTTACAGCCGCCCGGCCTCAATCAGGGCACAGATGGGGGTTCGTAGCTCGGAACCTCATATGATTCGGCGATTTTGGACCTGAACAGCACCTGGACTTGGAAGGCTGCAGTCAAAAAGAACACTGTGGCCTGGATTGAAGATAAACAAAAGAACTATCTAATCTGGTTTCTGCACACGACCTTGAAAAGAAGGCTGTCTGGAAACTATTCTCCTGGAGTCGTAGAGCTGAAGAGACCTTGCTGACCTCCTCCCCCCCCCCCAGAGATCTCTGTGTGTGCGCTCGGATAGCGCCAAGCTGAACAACTGCTGAACTGTGCTTATCTGAATGTTACTCACAGACTCTTTGATCTCCTTGCATGTCGTCAAACTGCAACAATGTCTTGTCTGGTTGTGCTTAATGCTGATAGAGTTTTTGGGACTTTATCATAGAGTGTCTTAAGGCAATCTTTGATAGATTCTTTTTTTGAATATCACAAATGATACCTATTGTGTTTTCCTTTTTCCATATCTGATTTGACCTTCATCCCGTGACGGATGAGAGAGGCCGCGCTGAAGAACATGTCATGTGTTTGAATAAGCAGCAGCTTTACATTCTCTACCCCTCTTCTGGATGACTGTGTATACATTATCACGTTGTATTGGTGAGAACTGGTGCAATGTTAATAAAAGCTCTTGTATCTTGTATCTTGTATCTTGTATTAAAGTATTTTTATCAGCCATCTCGGCGTGCCACGAGGGCTGGGGAGGTAAATCACCTGGTGCCCACCCTCTCATGATACGGTTCATGAAGGGCGTGCTGAGGATGAGACCTCCGAGCAGGACTTTGGCCCTTCAGTGGGACCTACAATTGGTCCTGTATACTTTATGTGAGCCTCCATTTGAGCCTCTTAGCAGCATTAAGCTAGATTTGTTATCTTATAAAACTACATTGCTCTTAGCTCTGTGCTCAGCAAAATGTGTGGGTGACCTCCACGCATTATCTGTGCATCCAATGTGTACCAGATTTACCCCAGATGGGTCAAAGGTCACCCTGCATCCAAACCCCACATATGTGCCAAAAGTACCAACTTTAAATCCCAGAAGTCTGGACTTTGAGCTGTCAACCTTTCCTCCTCCCCCAGTTCTAACTAAAGAACAGAGGCGGCTGAACGCGCTCTACCCTGTTAGGGCCCTGAACGCCTACATGGAGAGAACCAACAATTGGCGAAAAACAAACCAGTTGTTTGTGTGTTTTGCTACTCCTCCTGCTGGCAGATCCCTGTCAAAAGAGTGCCTCTCACACTGGGTGACTGAGGCCATTAAGAGGGCATACAGCAGCAAAGGTCAGCAAGTGCCCTCTGGGGTACATGCTCACTCAACCCGAGGCCTAGCCACTTCCTGGGCCTTATTCAGAGGTGTACCAGTAGCAGATATATGTGGAGCTGCTAACTGGGCATCATCAAACACGTTTGTGAAACACTACAGTTTAGATGTCACAGCATGTGATGTAACTCAGGCTGTTCTCTCTGCCACAGAGTAAAGAGCAGCTGGCGCCTGTAGTCTAAGGCATACGTTCTCACAAGCGTGCATTTCCAGAGCATTTCCAGGGCGTGATTGAATTACGTTCCCATAGTCATATGTTGCACCGAGTGTACTGACTGATAAGGGAACTGAAGGTTATGCACCATAACCCATGTTCCCTGAAGGAAGGGAATGAGGTGCAACACATGTTTGCCCTTTCAATGCCCAAGCTCGTTGAAGTTCACCCAGAGAATGAAGGTGGGGCGTCAGCCCCTTTTATGCAAAGTGGGCGGGGCCTCATTGCTGACGCTGACGCCCACCTGCCTTTAGAAAAGGCGTGATTGTATTACTTCAGGTGAACCGCGCCGGGGTGCAGATCCCATAGTCATATGTTGCACCTCGTTCCCTTCCTTCAGGGAACATGGGTTATGGTGCATAACCTTCAGTTTGCCTTTGCAGCCAAATTGTAAAAATGTGAAAGAAAAAAAAAAAAAGAATCGTGAATTTTTTTTTTTTCTGGCTCATGTAACAGTTAAATTAAGCAAATTTTGTTACAAATTGCTTTTTTTGGGGGTACATAAGCAATGATTTTGGGTATTATTTTAAAGAAAACATTTTAGGAGCAAAATATTTAGGAAAAAGTATCATGAAATTAGAAGATTTTAGTACAGCAATACATTTTGGCATATGGACTGTTTTTGATTTAATACCATGTATTTTTTGCAATAATTTCTCATTTTTATTATATGCATAAAGTTGCAGAGACTTTTGCAGATCCATGCAGTACGGACGCCACCTGACAGAACACACACAGACCAACCTTGTTACAATAACAAGTCATATTGCTAACCACACTCAAGTCAGCAGTGTGTTCACATGCTCAGCAGTACAACAAGGCCTCTATGTTGCTGCATCCGTAGGGAGAAGGGGTTTAAAATGTATCTAAAAGACTCCGGCTGGGACAACAGAGGCTCGTGTTCTCCTGCTGCCGCTGTTCTGCTCCTGGCCAGGCAGAGCGGAGCGCCGAGGCTGCTGATGGAAGAGTTTCAAATTTCAAAAGGATCTTTTTTTCCCCTTTTCCTTTCTACTCAACTAGATCAAGGCAAAGACAAACACAACACACAAGTGCAAGTGTGCATCTGTTCCATGTGTGTTTATTCTAACATTTTGAACTGAATTTGAACAAATGCTGTGTGTATGTGTGTGTTTCTTGGTCATATTCAGGTCACCGGTGGAGAGTAGCATGCTCTGTTCTCGTCACCACCTGATCCCGTCACAGTCTGTCAGACAGCTCAGCAGAGCTCTGCATGTGCCTTTCTCTAAACAGTTTACAAATGTGGAGGAAAAAAGTCACATGGAGCTGTTATATCACACAGTGAAAACCCCCGTTTCTCCCATATGCCTGTTTATCCAGTGTTCTCTTCACTGAGCTGCCTACTTTATAAAACACCGGCCTAACGTGCATCCATCACTATAGTGAAAGCAATCCCAGGTCAGCGGATACTACCCCAGAGAGTGACGGAGTGGGTGTATAGGTTCAGAACGAGGAAGTGTTTTGATGACAGCAGCAGGGCTTTGGAAGAGGTTTCTACACTTTTCCTTCATTTTGCTTTCATTGCCAGCCCAAACACATCTGTTCTGACCACCCGCCCCACACCCTACAGCTGGAACCGCCAATCAGAGCCACACTCTGAACAGAAATTTATGATTTTAATTCAAAACTACAGCGTCCAAAATATGTCAATATTGGTTCTTAGTACTAAACAAAAAATGTAGTACATTTAACAAAACAAAGGGTATAAAATCTGAGAAGAAACAAAAGATAGACTTTGGCGAGAAAGCAAAAATGGCAACAATTCAGTGCCGGAAAATAAAAGGATTCACATTTAAAAGTTAAGAAAATTAAACTTACACTTGGTGAAAATGTCTTTTGATTTCTAAATGAATGTATCATCACATTTGTTTTAGTAGAAATGGTGACAACTTGTGTGGTTGGAAGGACAGTGTTGATTCATTTTTTCCACACAATACTCATACTTCTCTTTTGGGCGTTTTTTTTGTTTTTTTACCTCAAAATTCAAGGAGCCCTGTAATTTAGTAATTTAGACCTGGACAAGCGTCTCTTCTCTGTGCTGTCCCCAGAGTGCACACAGTTGTCCCATCTCCTTCAACAACTTCTGATACTATATTTTCAAGTTTCATTGGACTTTCTTGATAACTTTTATTTGAACAGTTGAAATGATGGCTGTATTTTCTCACAGCTTCGGCCAGCAGCTCCTAAGCAGACACTGTTTTCAGAGATCAGCTCACTGCAGCTACTATACATGAACAAAGGCTCACAACGTTCTGACCATTAGCACAATGCTCACTACATTGTGTGCGAAATTCTGACTGGGGTAAAAGGTCCGATATACTCCATCCGAAGCCGAACATTCAAATCATGTGGTTGTAGGACATTCATTTTTGCCTTAAATCTCTGATGAACCAGATTCTACAAAAACATCTACAGGTAGTCCCCTACTTACGAGCACATTGACATAAGAGGTTCCGGACTTACGAGCTGGCTAACGAACAGTAAAGTTGTACAGAACATACAGAAAATACAGCACTGGTATGTGTTTTTAGATGAAAGTGTGTTAGCTAACCGTTTGTAAACAAAGTTCTGTGCATGTTTATGAACTAGTATGTACATTTGTGTTCAAAAACGGGTGTTCGTAGTAGCGCTAGCATACATTTTCCGACTTACGACCGAAAATCCGGACTTACGAGCGACACCTGTTTCGGGTTCCGACATACGAGATTTCGTGTTACGAGCACCTCGTAGGAACGGAACTCGCTCGTAAGTCGGGGACTACCTGTACAGTATATTTAAAATTATATATTTTTCTTCATCCTTTGATGTATTTGCACTCATTGTGTCTATAGACACAATGAGTGTGAACAATTAAAGTATACTTTAATTGTTCAATTTAGATATGTGGTTTTGTTGTCGGTAATTGCAAACGACGGATCGAGAGTTGTGAAATTTTCTCTTAAAGCTCCAGTGACTCTACCCCCTGACCAATCAGTGACCGACAATGTTCTGACTGTCATGTTTTTGTGCTGGTTCAGCCCACTTGGAACCACAGAGAAAAGGGTTCTGAAAAAAGGGACCGTGTACCGTTACTAATGGCAAAGCAGCATAACCTGATGGCCTTCATCCTGGACCTGCCATTGTGTGTTCGTTTCTCCATCCTGTTCTCTCGGGCCTGGCCAGCCGGGGCGGATGGTCGCTTGTCCTGAGCCTGGTTCTGCTGGAGGTTTCTTCCTTATGAGGGAGTTCTTCCTTTCCACTGTTACATCTGTGCTCACTTAGGATGGGAGACGATGACAAAGTCTCTTCTCAAGGGCGGACGTCTCCTCTCGGTCTCTGCTTTGCTTTTGCTTTGTCTTGTCTGTTAAACTGTCTGAGAGCCTCTCTTCTACAAAATCTTCTGAATCATAACTATGTACTTCGATTTGGTCAGTTGGTCCCTCAACACAACTGATAACATTTCTTTAAAGAGAAGACAGGCTGTAGGTGAGCCGATTTGCCCTGTTGGCATGCACACAGCTGGATATCTCATCGACTTGGAAGACTTGATGATGTGTCTATCTCTGCTGTCATCTGTGGATCTTAAGGATGCATATTTAATTGGATTTATGATAACTGGTTCCTGCTTTTTGGATTTGGCTGGTTCCTGGTCTATCAACATAAAAGGAAGACGTCGGCGGCTAATCTGGACCTGGTCAGGCTGCCTGCCTTACATGATGGCTTGGTTCATGTCTCGAGAACCCAGACTTTTGGCTGAATGGATTACATCTTGGGGATTTTCTGAGGCACGTTCCATTTGTTTTGTCATTTTAATTTGGACATTATCGGAAGCGAATGGACCGACACAGACTGAAGGTAGATGTCATTAAAGTTCTGCCTGTTCCCAAAATCTGACATTTGGCTCCCCGACTGGCCTTGATAGGTTGTCTTATCTCAACACGCCTGAGTAGTTTTGTAAACCAGATGCTCTCACCCCCCTCCCATACCTGCTACTGAGGAATTCCACAGACTTTTCAGAGGAGCACAGCTGAATAAACATTCTGTCATCATTTCAGGACTCTCGCCTCTGACCGACCTTGGCAGCTCCCCCCATGAGTGTGCACAGATCTATGAGCTGGCTGCTCAACCGCCTTTGAGTCCTCCCTGACCTCTGCGGAATTTCGGCATCATTATGTGCTTGTGTGCAAGACTTTTTTTCATTACCACATTTTTGACTTTCAAGCAGAGGTCAACAATATTTTAGGAAGGTTTTTTGTCTCCAAACCCTATGTGTCATTTTTCACCACTTTTATTGTCTGTCCAACAGATCTCACTTATAAATGAGTCTTCGAGGCTCAATGTGACTTATCTGTTTAAATAAAGGTTGAATGAAAGTGAAAACTCGAAGAAATGTGCTGGATAAATATCACTAACTGATTTTTATGTATGTGAATGTTTCTGTGCATTGTCCTGAGATGACTTCTGTTGTGACTTGACTCTATATAAATAAACTGAATAGAACTGAAAAATGAAGGCTTCACTGTCTGCTTTCTCTCATCTTTGATCATTTTAAATCAGCACAAATGTATTTACAGGGGCTCCTCTGTTGTATTTTTGGAACCAGCATCTGTGCACAAGTGTTTAGTTTGCACACAATCATATGCATGACCCTTCTTTTCAGCACCTGAAAATAAATTATCTAAGGGTTTTTTTTTTTTTTGCTTGTTTGTTTTATCAAAGCCATGTTCTGCTGATTTACATGGAGGGGGTGGAGCTAAAACTTGTATTGGAAGCAGCTGACAGGATAGCCAGTATCTTTCTGGCTTCAGCTTCTGGGTTCTGCCCCAAGGTTTACCATTTTAAAAGTATTTGGTAATACGCCACGTTGCTTCTTGTTTTATGTTGTTTTGGTGTTCTAAAAGTCAGTCATTTCTTACAGGGGTTCTTCTGTGATGCTCCAGCAACAGCCTTATTGCCTAAAATTTAACTTTTAGATTGTATATGTGAGAGCATTTTTTTAAATATATTTTTTTTTAACGTACATTTTAGATGCTGCAGGAAATTGTTAATCTGCTGTGAGTGACTTTTCAGAACTGGAACTGTCACAAGAGTTTCTTTGGACATTGAGAAAAGCTTTTATTCGTATTAATTTACATAGACCTCTGGTAAAAGAGAATGTGTGCACATCTATCAAAAACTGGCAGCATGTTTATCAGAACGTGTTGATATTTATAGCAACTTTTATCATCTGGATAAAATAACTGTCAACTGTTATTATGAGCAAAAGACAGATGTTTATTTCCTGCATATCATGATTGAGTTCCTTCTGCTCATGTAGGGAGTGGTGGCACAGAGGTTAAGGTGGGCCTGTGACTGGAAGGTTGCTGGTTTGACTCCCCAGAACAATAACATCAAAATGTAGGTGGAAAAGGTGAAGCACCCACACCTGCCTCCACCCTCCTTTGCCCGACTCTGAGCCCTTGAGCAAGGCCCTTAACCCCCAATATCAGCATGTGGTAAATACCATCTGATCCCAAACAGGTCTCTCTAGAAAATGAGTCCTCGTGACTCAGTGAGACTACCTGTATAAATCGAATCAGAATCAGCTTTATTATCATTGTACAGAGATACAGTGAGATTATGTTCATACAGTCGTCCGAAAGATGGACTGAGTGCACGTTGCTGCTGCTAAAAAGTGTGGCCCCTTATTCTTTATCAGAATACATTTTTAGATAGAAAAAGGTAAAAGGCCATGAGGATGGATAGTGGTATTACTTTGTACAAAAAAAGATCTCTTCACATCTTGTCCTATCAGAACACAAATTAAGACACAGAACACAAATTAAGACATAAAAAAAAATTTCAACCAGCAAGCACATTTATAAACCAACTCATGTTGTATAAACACATTATGTGCATTTGATGGCAGGACGGTGAGATTTGTCTATGAAACACTTCCAGATGGGCCATAATCCTGATAAGATGTTGTCCAGCCGGCAGTTCTGTAAGCCTGCATAGAAGTTCTAGTGTGTG
>JBBPBX010000092.1:100163-112495 GCA_038048925.1 Garcialebias charrua | reverse complement strand
ACCACATGCTGGTATTTAAACTGTTTCCCTAACAATGGGTCTTAAGTCTTCATTCTGTGCCCACAGTCTGCTCCTCCTTAATGGTACCAGTCCCTCTGCATCCCCGGCAGGACAGAGACGCTCCAGTGGTTTAAAGAGCATCAAAAAATGTTAAATATCCCCAAACAATCCTATAGAGTCCAGTATAGATGCCACATGTTTCTATAAACATCTTATTTTTGCCCGTTTAAGAGAATCTTGTAGGGATTTTAAAGAACTTGAGAGACCCAGTTTGGAATAGAAAACCAAAAATGTCAGAATAATTACCTGGAAGATCTCAGTCTGGGTGGCGTTAGCATGAAGGCCATAGAAACAAACAAAAACAGTTCCAGACATTTTTAGAGTGTTAGCATCGCAGTGAGCAGCGAGGCCCACGTGTGACACCCAGCTTGAAAGACAAAAGGCGTTCTGAGAACATTGATAGATTATAAAAGGGCACAGTAGCTGTGTTTCCATCCATTTTCATTTCGAATTTTGAGCTACCTCGCAAATATGTAAATACAAATTAATGCAGATCAGAAGTGTTTCCATCTACTGGCTTGAAGCGCTTCTTCCAAGCCGCGCACAGCGTCATTACGTCAGACGTCAGCGTCATTACGTCAGACGTCAGCGTCATTACGTCAGACGTCAGCACTGCGCATGTCTACAGTAAACAGGAAGTAGCGGTTGAAAACAGAACCCGGCCACACATCTCGTCAAAATGGAGAGAATATTTCAGGTACGTGTTGCTATCGGGCGAGTTGTATTTATTCTGTCATGCCAACTAGTTTTAGCGATGTTACATGTTGTCCGGAGCGGAAACAGCTGAACGTCACGTGACGTGAATGTTCGCTACGTCAGAAATGAGTCGGAAAATGTGTTTCCATCTGTCGTTTAGCGCATCTGCTCGGTTGCGAAGATCCCAAAAACCACCTCAAGCGAGCGTATAAACTTTTTAGCGCATTTCAGGAAGTAACCTCGCATTTTGCCGTTTCCATTAAGCTTTTCTGCTGCGATATTTCAAAATGCGCACCTAGAAACCTTGATGGAAACACGGCTACAGAGTCATTTGTCTTTTGTTTTTCCTGTCAGTGGCCTTCAGTGTTGTCACGTAGCAGAGGACAACATTATAAAGCATGAAAGATTGCCTAGCTTATGGGCATTTATGGCAAGTGTAAGTATTTTGACTGTTTTTCATGGCTGAGCGAGCTGCCCTTTTAAATTTCCAAGCTGCCTGGAGACGGCTCTCCAACACCCAGGCTCTATAAAATGTAAGGTATAATGACAGTGGTCACCTAGCTTGATGGCAAGAAGCTTAGTTTTTGTCTATCGCAGTCCAAACGTCCATGGTTGCAATTTGAGATCATTGCAGTGGATTTATTCGCATGGTGGGATGGTTGATGGTGTGGGAGGTATAAGCAGCTGTCCTCGGAATTGAAGCACCGTCAGGCCTTCACATCTGGCTCAACTCTGAGATGAAGCTGTAAAGTAAAGGGCTATGTGTTGTCATCGTATGTTCCCATACAATAGGGAAATTGGTTCTCTGCATTTAACCCATCGCAACTGGGATACACCCAGGTGGAGCAGTGGGCAGCTGTACAATAGCTCACTGGAGGCAGAGGCAGTGACAGAGATATACGTTGAGAATAGGATTACAGCAGATGTCGTTTGGAAACAAACCAGCGTGATTAGATTTTCACTGCTGAACACTGATTGAAGTGTGATTGCATTAGATGACACCAGGAATGGAAAATAAACCCAACAACAAGCTCATTTTGAGCAACGTGGCACGTTTGTAATCCTTTTCAGCCTTCCTGCACACACATGCCTTCACCAGGAATGGAGAAATTATATATGAGTGCCATCTGTTTGACTGAACATGAGGCACTACATTTATTGTAAATATGTTATACTGAAGATGGTTTCAGCCTAACTTGTACAAACAGTATCAAAGTAAATTTTCTGTAATTCTTCATTTTTATTCTGCCATAGAACATGATTTAACATATCTAACATTTTGACTAGGAACTGTTGACTGATCGTCAGTCTTTTGCCAAATGAATGAATCTTGTAATCAACAAAGGAGATTTTCATACATTTTGTTGTAAAAGTACCAGTTTTTAACGCAATACTTACCATATTTTCTGGCATATAAGTCACTCCAAATACTGTAAATTGAATTAGTCAAAAAAAAGCATCACTAAGAGGAAAAAACATGTATAAAAAGTCACTTTAGCGTATAAGTCGCATTTATTATATGTCACATCTGACCTGTGGTGTTTATTGTGCGTTTATTTTTTATTTTATTTTTATAATAATAATTCTTTATTCATTTCATATCCTAAAAACAAATTAATTATATTTGCAACAATTATATTTACAACAACAACAACAACAACAACAACAACAACAACAACAACAACAACAAAAAGAAAAGAAAACCAATACAGTGAAATGAAAGGAAGTAGAGAGAAAAAAATAATTCTTATATTATCTGCCCCTTTTTCTCATAAATAAAATTCCAACAATAACATTCTTCAGTTGGTAAAACAATAAAACAAAAAATGAAATCTTTCTAGAACAACAATTCATATGAGAACACATTATACAGTATCATATTTTTTTTAGCAATCCAAACTTTATCAATTTCTTAAACATGTGCATTGACTTGGCACTTTTAATATCTTTTTCCAGATTATTCCACAATCTCACTCTTTGTATCGAGGTACATCGTTCTTTCAAACTGGTTCTAAATTTAGTTGTTATGAACATCTCCGTCCCTTTAAGATTGTAGCAGCTTTCTCTCTTTGTAAAAATTCTCTGGATGTTCAAAGGTAATGCATTTAGGTGAGCCCTATACATAACTAAAAAAAATTTATAATCAATCAAGTCATGAAATTTCAATAATTTCAGTTTACAAAATAATACATTAGATGGATGAGGGCTATGTTTTCGAGTGATAACTCTTATTGCTCTTTCCTGCAAAACAAAAACAGGATTTGTAGTTGTCTTACATGCCTTCCCCCATACCTCAATACAATAGACCAAATGTGGGACAATTAATGTATTGTACAACATATTCAAAGCTTTATCATTAAACAAGTCCCTGACTTTATACAGCAATGCAATAGATTTAGCTAATTTTGTTCTTAAATAATTTATGTGAGGTTTCCATGTTAGTTTCTCATCAATAACAACACCCAAAAACTTCACCTCACTGACTCTACTAATCTCCACACCATCAACTCTAAACTGGACATCAACAGTTCCTTGTCTATTTGTAAATATCATATTTAATGGTAAAAACAGCTTAATTTTGCCTGGGTGGCGTGGTGCCATCCATCCATTCATCCATCCATTGTGGCTGAAGCTGCAGGCTCTTGAAGGGATTTTGCACGGTGTTCAATGATCAGACGTGTCTTAAAAATGATAAAGATTTATTGACAGACACAGGTTATCAGCATAATCAGAGTTCAACAAGAAAATAGATCAATTCTTTGTGCACAGAGAATGGATGAGCAAATCAGACCTGTCGCGCCGAGGTCCTCCAAGAAAATGCTGAATTTCCCTAGCTGTTGTGTGATAATATGTGGCTTCTTCTGGTGTGTGATTGGCTGTTCTACTGATAAAATCCTGGTTGCCGGGCCAACGACCCCCAGGTCTCATGCTGTCCTGCCACAGCAAGATTCTTTACGTTCTTGTGTGTGTGTGGCTTCTCTTTGTCTTCATTAAGACATAAAGAGTTTAATGTATTATGTATATGTTTATATATGTATGTACCATGGACTTTATGTACTTTTATGTGTATGCACCAGTTGGTCTGTATTTAGAATGTCACTATGTGTGTGTTTTATATTTTTGTGATGTTCTGTGACTCAGTTTGATTTCTGGGCTTGGCCCCAGGAATGTAGACATCCCTGTTTGGTCTACCCTGTGTTGTTGAAAAATATCAGTTCCACTTGTGTGGAATACCTGCTTCCAAGCTGCACAGTAAACATGTTTGCACAAACCAACATTTGTGAATACATTGATAATACTGTACTTTGTTTACAGTACACTTGTATCTTAGGTTCAATCAGTATATCGTATTAAAAGGTATCTAATCCTTCACTCTCCAGCGTTCCTCCTCCTGCAGGACTGATAAATCTGTCAAAAACTGTGACTTATATGCTGGAAAATATGGTAGATGGTGTTGATGGGCATAATGGGCAAGAGGCCCAGTTTGCAAGTCTTCTGACCAGTTTGTGTTTATTGTTTGACTGAGCACTCTTCCAGCACTCACATCTTTAACACTGCAGAAGTAGTTCTAAACTTTTGCAATTGCCTGCTTTGACATAATCGTCTTTAAACATGTGCCCAACAAGTATACTGATCTGTCAAATGAGTCTTCACCTCCTAGTTCTTCTTCTTCTAGCTGTTTGTAGTACTCATTCTGTCTATGTTTTATAGTTACAGTAAACCAAACACCCACAACACACAACTCGCTCTACAAAGTCTTCCTTTGTTGTTGGTGAATGTCATGTGCTTACATGACGTAGCTAAATGGACCGGCAGCAGAGTGTTACACAATCTTACTGCTATCCTGGCAAAGCCAAAAGCTTTTTAGTTGCTCCGTAGTTGCACCAGCAACCCAGTGGTTGTATTAAGAACTGTTAGGTCCAAAATCACCTTGTGATTTGTAGCCCTTGTAAATGTGTTCTCTTTCCAAACAAAGAATTAATGGTATTTTATCAGTTAAAGGTTCAGTCTGCAGTTTCTGTAGAACTGCAGCACTTGGAAAAAATGTCAACAGGCAAAGCATTCTGATCCCTCCCCCTCAGAGCCATATATGGCTCTGCTCTCCCATGGTCTGCTGAAATTCAAATTCAAGCTCTGTTTCTATTGGCTGGTTAATGGCGGGTCACGTTTTCTTTTTAGAAATGCCTATTTACCACCTGGAGAAGCAAGGGGACAATATTTTTTTTAGTTTTTTTCAGAGATTACCTCTCTAACATCAGTCTAGTCCAGTGGTTCTTAACCTTTTTTGAGCTACCGAACCCTCAAGTTTCATATGGCCACTCACCGAACCCCTCTTTTTTAATATATAAAATATGATTTTTTTTCCAAATTACATCACCTTGCTCAAAGAACAAAAGCAACACAGTGCATGAACTCACAACAACTTTATTCTGGCCCAATAAGAGTTTCATCCCCCAAAAATATTTTTGTACAATTTTTAATCATCAAAGAGGAATTTGGGATAATTTATCTTCAGCTGCTGTTCCGAGTAGCAGATTTGCCATCTTTAATGCAGCTGGTTTTATGAGAGATTCACCAATGGAGTGTGGCTTACCCTGCTTTGCGATCAAATAAGCAACTTCGTACGATGCTGCGAGGATCAGTTTGCTAACAGGTACAAATCCAAGAGCAGGCAGAGTGGCCCTTTCATCATATCTGGCTCGTTTCACCTTGAAATTAACAAAAAAAGGTAATTATTAGGTTGAAAGTGTCAGAAATTACCACAAAATTTTTAATTGACCTTAAACCAGAAAAAGAGTACTAAAACATGTTGCTGAAAAGGTAGAATAAGCTTAAATTAGCAGAAGAAAGCAAAAAGAATATATTTGCCCAATTAGGCTGAAAGAAGCAGAAATGAGCACAAAAATGTGGAAATTATCTGAAGAAAATCTAAAATTAGAAAAAAGATTCAGCTGAAAAGTAGCTAAAATAGCAGAAAGAAGCATCACCAGAATGAAGTTGAGAGAGCACATTTTTGCTGAATTAGGATGACATTTTTTTAATAAGAGCATTAAATGTGGAATTAGCTTAAAAAGCTAAAATTAGCATTCACCTTGAATTCAGCAGGCGTTGTGTTCTTGTATTCTCCGTCTGTGCATCTTCATGAAGTGTTCCTTCAGTTTTGCGGGCGCCAGACTAGTTGCTCAACTTCGCATTGCATATCATGCAGATAGGACGCTGACTCCCATCCCGTTCCGTGACACAAGTGAATCCATGTTGGACATATTCGTCCAACCACTTTTTTTTTTTGCCCGACATATTTACCGTAGTTTGTAAACACACGACGTACAGCCATTGACTTCATGCGCGCGTTATATTTCCGCATCACTGCACTGAATCGTGTGTTGCCAGATTGGGCGGTTCACCGCGATTTTCCTTCTGACTTTTGCGGATAGAGAGTGCTTTGGGCGGGTGGGACTCTATTTGGCAACACCGGTCACAACGGTGTTTACACAAGTGTGTAAGCAGAGGCTCCACTGAACCCCTGAGACCCGCTCATCGAACCCCTGGGGTTCGATCGAACCCAGGTTAAGAACCAGTGGTCTAGTGACAGAGTGAAGAAATATATTGTTAGAAAAGTTACATATATCTGCTTTAATGCTGACGTAATGCATATAAATAAACAATATATAATCCGTCTATCCATCAGCTCCCCGAGCGCTTTCTATGGCTGCTCACTGCACCACCTGGTAGGTGGTTGGGTTAAATGCAGAGACGAATTTCGTCTGTGTATGGGAAACATACACAGATGACAGGAATAGACAATTATTATTATTATTATCTTTACCCGCTTCTTCCTTTTTGGGTCATGGGGGTTGCTGGTGCCCATGTCCAGCTATCATTGTGCGAGAGGCAGGGTGCACCCTGGACAGGTCTCCAGTCCATCACAGGGACAGATATAAGCCCCTTTCATAAAACAGCTCAATCCGGTTCTGATGCGTGTTCAGTCCTCCAACGAGCATTCAGAAGAAACACGAACGCGCATTGCCGGGTTAATTTTACTCGCCTCTGATCCGCCGTTGATTCGCGAGCAGAGGTAGTATTAAGCCCGGGTCTGTCGACTTGTGAAAGGTGTCGGGCTGCTGCAGCTTCAAACTGATTTGAATAATGACGTACTCTCCCGGCGCCCACTGTCACGCTCTATTTAAATGTGTAAACAAGAACATGACATTTGTATTTCGCTTGCGCATCACTCACTATCCTTCGCCGAATCTTTTTCTTTTTTTATTGATCATCACGGAAATGTCTAATTGGGGTGATGCCGAGACCTGTGTACTCCTGTCTCTGCGCGCAGAGGAGGAAATTAATAAGGGACTTACCGGTACAGTGAAGGATGTGCCCTTCTGGAGCGGATTGATGCGAGAGCAAAAAAAAAAGCATTTGGATAAGCACAACGATGTTCGCTAGCATCGCCATGTTTGTTTACAGACACCTCTGCGGTCCCGCGTTAAACACGCAGGCACATCGTCCTCTGAGCTGCAGATTTTCACCACGCCTCTTTTCAACCCGCGCTGCAAATAGTTTTGTGAATGCTCCATTGAGGGCGGGCCGTGGCCGGATTCAACTTTGTTTTATGAATGACCCGGGGGGGGGATTAAAGCCGGACTGGTCTGTGCGGGAATTGCGCGGATCTGACTTATGAAAGGGGCGACAACAACCATTCACTCTCTCACTCACACCTAGGGACAATTTAAAGTTACCAATCAGTCTAACATGTACGTTTTTGGTCTGTGGGAAGAAACTGGAGTACTTGGAGAAAACCCACGCATGCACGGAGAGAACATGCAGACTCCACCCAGAAAGGCCCCGGGACTGGGATTTGAACCAGGGACCTGCTCGCTGAGAGGCAGCAGCTCTACCAGTTGTGCCACCATGCTGCCCAATATATAATTATATATTAAATTGCATTCATTTTCATGCTAAAAGAAAGTTTGCTTTCCATAAAACGTTTTTTTTTTTCTGGTTAAATTCCCAATTATAGAAGGCAGTATACTTAGTTTATCAGTAGTATCTTTATGGTGTAGACTTTTTTTAATTTTACATATGCTTTCAGTGCCATGTTTCAATTAAAATTACCAACTGTCATTTTGGCTAACAAATGTTTTTAGTTAACCCAGAGTCTGGAGTACTAGAGCCAAAAGAGACTCAATGACTCAGGATAAATAAATAAAAAAAGGAACATGGTTTTGGTGCCCATGTCTGGGGACAAGCCCCCAGAAACCATCTTGGCTACAGCAAACTGGTTGGTCCACTTAAGTTGTTTACTTGGTGGGGTAGCTTCAGTTTGCTTTGGACTGCTCTGACTGACGAAGCCCTCTGGAGTGAGGGTGAAACGTTTCTACTAAAAAGAAACTGTCCAGATGAACTGATTGAGAATGAGCGGATTTGATACCTGGACTATTGAGAATGAACTTTCTGGTCTTGAACCACTTTGGACATGTCTGCCTGCCTGGGAGGAGTCGACGAGGGACAAGCCCCCAGAAACCATCTTGGCTACAGCAAACTGGTTGGTCCACTTAAGTTGTTTACTTGGTGGGGTAGCTTCAGTTTGCTTTGGACTGCTCTGACTGACGAAGCCCTCTGGAGTGAGGGTGAAACGTTTCTACTAAAAAGAAACTGTCCAGATGAACTGATTGAGAATGAGCGGATTTGATACCTGGACTATTGAGAATGAACTTTCTGAACATGGTTTTATTTACCTGTGATGGACAGAAGCAAAAGTAAGATAATTGGGTGTCTTTCATGGGGCAGCTGTGGATGAGTGGTTGGAGCAGTCGTCCTCCAATAAGAGAGTTGGCAGTTTGATTCCAGCAGCAGTCACATGTTGAAGTGTCCCTGGGCAAGACATTGAACCCCTCATGGCCTCTGATGTGTGTACTATCAGTGTAAGAATGTGATAAATCTCTAATTATTATTTGTATAGGTATAGTAGAGTGCTGTATGAATGGGTAAATGAGGACACAGATTGTAGTGTAAAGGACTTTGAGTATCTTGATAAAAAGGAGCTATATAAGTACAGTACATTTACCATTCTTGAAGGACGATGATAATGGAGAATTCCAGGGCCAAAGATAATGATGTGGATTTCTTGGTGGTTAGAAGAACAAGTTGGAGAAGGGCAGGTCAGTCGAGAGGTAGCATGGCAGAGTCAGTGATGTTTGATGGTACTGTGAAGAGATGGAGATGATGACTCCAGTGTGAAGAGTACTGAAGGTAGGAGATCCAAGCTGAGCATCAGAAGATTCAAGATTCAAGTTCCTTTATTATTCCCGAGGGGCAATTAGATTTGCAGTCAATAGGTGTGCACAGATTCATACATACATATGCACTTACACACATATACACATATAAACACAAGACAATAAGACATTAAAATAACTGTTAAAATTAGTGTGCATTAAGAAACCTGATTGCTACTGGGATAAAAGAGTTTTTTAATCTGTTCGTTCTACATTTGGGTTGTAGAAACATCCAGATGGGAGCAGCCTGAACTCGTCATGGAGTGGGTGATCAGGGTTTGCCAGAATCTGCCTGGCCTTGTTCACTGACCTCACCTTGTGTAGGTCTGCGAGGTTCTTTAGGTCTATGCCAGCAGTGCACATCCTGACAATCCCCGAGAGTTTGCTTTTGTTCTTACAGGTCAAAAGTCCAAACCAACAGATGAAGGAAAATGTTAAAATAGACTCAAGGCCACAAGGAATTCAGAAAGAAATGACCCAAGGAGCTGGAGGTGAGGAGTCTCAGAGTTTCTGCTAGGACTCACAAGGAAAGATCATTTACGGTAGTTCAAAACAACCTTACTTGAGATTACACAAAGGCAGAATCACCGTTTGGTGACCAACACTCCAGCTTCAGGTTCTGGTCTGACTCTGCCTTTATAACGGAAGGATTTCATCAGCTGCATCAGGATCCGCTGCAGCCAGTCAGCTCTGCCTGCCACACAGGAGCTGCAAGAGATGATGAACTGACAGACAGACCTGGAATCCTCACAGATACACTGACTATTAAAACAACAGTTTAATAAGATAAACAATAGATTTTCAAGGTTCCCTGAGACATACTGTGTTTTTGACAAGAGCACCTTGTTACCACTATTTGAACGTATGTAAATGTTTGCTGCAATTTCTGTTCCTCAAGGTTCCGAGTGAGACGATCTCACCTGTTACACACCTGATTCTCATCCTAATTATCTGCAGGTGTCTTCATCTTGTCTCATTAGCAACTAGTATTTAGTCCGAATGCCTTCCATCCAAGGGGGTTCTTATTTGCCGAGGCTGCAGTGGCGAGCGCTTGCACTTGACGTTATTTGAGCATTGTCCTTCCATGGTGCCATGATCTGTTGTCCTGCTCCGTCTGTCCTCCTCCAGGCACCTGTTCTGTCTGCACCGGGGCCCCCCTCTGGGGGCTAAATACCGTAAACACCGGTGTATAATACGCACTTTTATTGCTCATTTGAATGTCCTGCGTATTATACACCGAAGCGTATTATCTACAGATTTTTTCCCATATTTTTAGACCCATTTTTGGCTCTGATTCGCTTTTTCATTTTGGCCTAAAAATGGTGCAGTACCAGTTTCGGCCGCTATGGGCGCTAATGCACCCTGTAGTCTGTTTACCTGCAGACTGTACCTGGAGGCGTATCCTGGCGCCATCTAGTGGCCATAAAAAAGACTGTCACGGCAGCGCGTATTATACACCGAAGCGTATTATCTACCGATTTCTCTGATTTATTTCCAAATATTGGCCAAAGCATATTATACACCGGAGCGTATTATACACCGGTGTTTACGGTAAGTTTTTGCTGCCCTGCCAGCATTTTCAGAGTCAGAGTTTCTTTATTTGTCATTCACATGTGGTACATGTGGTGGAACAAAACTGTATACAGAGGGTCCCAGTAACATCCAACAATAAAATGTAAAAGAAAAACAGTAATAAGATCTAAGATGTGAACTAAGAAAGACGTTAACTAAGCACTAGTAGTACAAAAATAATAAAAACAATATGCCAAACAGCAGCATGAACATGAGTCTGTGTGAGCAGATGAGCTTGAATGAACACATCAAAATGAAACAGATCAGCAGCAACATGATGTGATATTTCACATTGATTACTCTGGTTAGATATTCATGAGTCTAACAGCCTCAGGGTAGAAGCTGTTCCTCAGTCTAGTGGTTCTACACTTAATGCTCCTCAACCTCCTGCCTGAGGGGAGTGGGGCAAAACGTGTGTGTACTGGGTGATTGGGGTCCTTCATGATGCAGTGTTAGGGCTGAGTACCAAACTTTGTTTCTTTTATGGTATCGACCGAATTGCTTCGGTTGGTATAAGTATCAAAATATGCTTTGTCTTTCGGTGCCAAGTTTTGGTGATTGGCTGTAACATTACATGTGGTTTGCTGTCACGTGTAATGTTACAGCCAATGCCAGCACTGCAACTTGCAGCCACCAGGAAAAGCACATACGAGGTTATGCCCACAGACAGGGTTCACGTGTACTTACGGCAAGCCATAATATCCATTAATAGCCACAAATAGCTAGTTGTGGCTATTGATGGATATTATGACTTACCATAATACAGTAATGTATCTGTGTTGTGAACTAGCTGCGTGTGTCGGCAAGACAACTAATTTGATGAAGCGCAGTCAGTTTAAGAGCAGGAAGTTGCTCCGTGTTTGACTGCAAGAAGAGCGGACCGCAGCCGTCCTCCTCTCATCATTTAAAGTCAGCCTGTGGGCAGAGCCTGAACGGCCTGATTCAAAATCTCCACGACTGGACTCTACTTCGTCTGAGAGCACCAAGGATGCCGTTGTGTCTGGGATTTCAACTGGTAAGTTTACGTTTGTTAACATTTCTTCAACTTAATACGTGCATTGTGTGGTGAGTTAAACTAGGATCCATGTAACACTAACTTTAAGATATTAGTGTACTGGTATAGCTTTATTTTATGGCTATGTAGCTAACTAAATCAAAAGCTAACTAAAGATAGACAGTACCAGATAAAGCTTAACTTGTAAAATGTGCTCCTCCATCAGGTCAACTGGTTAAACAGTTCACCTGATGTTCACTGTTTATGTTTATGTTCTTCTCACAGGAACCTCTGACCCTGATGTGAGGAGGACAGACAAAAGAAAAGCGAGATGGGGGCCACAGGACAGTCACAAACTTTGTTGTCAAAAGTTTGCTGCCTTTTTCTACAATGGAGGCTGCATGGTGGAGGTAAGCTAGAAATGATGTTGTTGACCAGTTAAACATTTATCTCTCAGTCTAGATAATGGTTTTTGAGCAATAATAAAGTCAAAGTCAAGTCAAAGTCAACTTTATTGTCAGATCTGCAATATGTACAGTGCAGGACATACACAGGACCGAAATTGCGTTTCTCTCAGTCCCTCGGTGCAACAGTAAACATCTAAACATTGAAACACTGAAACATATAATAATAGACATAAGCATAAAATAGTAAAACTAACACTGTCCTGAGTTTTTTTTTGCATAGTGGTATAAAAAAAGAGTATAAAAAGTATAACTAAAATAACTAAA
>JBBPBX010000092.1:81888-96073 GCA_038048925.1 Garcialebias charrua | reverse complement strand
AAGATGGTGTAGTGGCAGGGCTTCCGACTTGGGACCCGAAGGACGCGGGTTCGCGCCCCGGCCACTACACACCTTGGGGTGTCTATGAGTGCACACCTAATTCTCCAGCTCCCCGGGCACTTTCTGGCTGCTCACTGCACCACCTGGTGGTGGTTGGGTTAAATGCAGAGACGAATTTTGTCTGTGTATGGGAAACATACACAGATTACAGAAAAGGACATTATTATTATTATTATTATTGTGGTACACCATTTTTAACTGTTAAATAACTGGAAGAAGTACCGTTATGTTGAACACATTGCCTCCGATCGGAAAGATAGTTAGAGAACCAACGTGTGATCTGAGAAACCGATTTCTGAGAGCTTATGACACAAGATTCATTCATTCATTCAACCTTTATTTAGTCAGGTAAATCTTTTGAACCTCATGGGCTCATTTACGAAAGCGACCTGCTAAAACTAAAGAACAATGAACAGCAGTGATAGAATTTCATTAAACAATAAACAAACAAACAATAAACAATAGAAAACAAAAAGAGAGAAAAAAACAAAAGATTTTTTTTTTTCTTTTTTTTAACAAAGTATCAAAAAACTAGCAAAACATTATAAGGTAGACGTATAAAATCAAAGACAGGAACAAATCTGCATTGGTTTTTGCCAGGATTCCAACAGATTCTGAAAACCATTTAGAGAAGTCAAGGTCGAGAGCTTCAGATCTTTTTGTAAGATATTCCATGAAGCAGGAGCGGAGTAGGAGAAGGCCCTTTTTCCAAGTTCAGTCCTCACTGACGGAACACTGCAGGTAATCATGTCCTGAGAGCGCACGCTGTAGCTGCACTCACGCAAAGACATGTAGGAGGAGATGTATGAGGGCAGCAGACCAAGAAGTGATTTAAAGATGAAAATGTACCAGTGGAAGAGTCTGCGTGAGGTTAATGATGTCCAGTTAACCAGTGAATACAGGGTGCAGTGGTGGGTACGATAATCACAACCAGTTATGAATCTTAGTGCACCATGATAGACCACATCCAACATCCGCAGGGTGCTTGTAGGAGCATTCATGTAGAGAATGTCACCGTAATCAATGGAGGGAAGGAAAGTCACAGATACAAGGCGTTTCCTAACATTCAGTGTTAGACATGATCTGTTTCTGAAAAAGAAACCCAGTTTAACTTTCAATTTCTTCACTAGGTTTTCCACGTGGAGTTTAAAAGAGAGATGTGAATCGATCAGGATACCCAGATATTTATAGGAATCAACAAACTCAATAGGGACACCATTTGAAGATAAAATCAGAGGAGGATCTGCTGGAACCGCCTTCCTATTTGAAAAAAACATCCCTTTTGTTTTATCAGCATTTAGGACAAGTTTGAGACGGAACAAATCTGACTGGATGATGTCAAAAGCGGATTGCAGTAACTGGAAAGCCTTAGCTACTGTTTTAGCTCGGCAATAAACAACTGTATCATCAGCATAGAAATGTAAGGATGCATCAGGGATGCAGTGACCTACATTAGCTATGTAGATTGTAAAGAGAGTTGGTCCTAAAACTGAGCCTTGTGGTACACCATTTTTAACTGTTAAATAGCTGGAAGAAGCACCGTTATGTTGAACACATTGCCTCCGATTGGAAAGATAGTTAGAAAACCAACCGATGGTGTGATCAGAGAAACCGATTTCTGAGAGCTTATGACACAGGATGTTATGATCCACAGTGTCAAAAGCTTTAGACAGGTCTAAGAAAAGTGCAGCACAATAGTCCTTAGCATCCAATGCTTCAACAACATCATTCAGAACCTTCAGAGAAGCAGTTGTTGTGCTGTGTTTTTTCCTGAAACCAGATTGATGGAGAGGTAAGATGTTAAATGAGTCCAGATAATTTTTGATCTGAGAGTTTATCAGTTTTTCTAGAAGCTTGGCTAATACTGTATGCAGAGTTTAGAGATTGGTCGATAGTTGTTCAATATTGTCAAATCAGCTGCATTTCAAAAGTCTATTTGTCAAAATTTAACAAGATTACCACCTAAAAACAATTTGTTTGTTTGACATTATAGTAAAAGTGTGTCTCAGTCTAACTTGTCCTTAATAAATGCACTTTAATGGTCAAATCAGCTGCATTTCTCCTGGGCGGCGCAGCGAAATGCGTTTGCTCCAAGAGTGAGACGAGAGTGGCTTTGTATGGCAAGCCAAGTGTCTCATTAATAGCCACTTTTACCTCTTAGTAAGACACTTGGCTTGCCATAATCGAGGGCCCTCTAGCAGCTGAAAATGGCAGTGTTCAATATTTTCCATGTCAGAATGAATTAAATTAGTCACTTTGGTGTGTAAGTCACAGAACTTGCAAATCATCACCTATTACTAAAAGCATCCTGACTAGCTGCATCACTTTCTGGTATGGTACCTATGAACAACAGGAAGACCCTGCTGTTTTGGTCAGAATGACTGAGACAGCCAATGGGGTTTCACTCCCCTCCTTTGAGTCCCTTTTGAAGGAGGGGTGCAAGAAAAAAAATCCCGCTGTATTGATAAAGACCGCTCTAATCCTGCCCAAAAGCTGTTTAACCTTCTGCCATCTGAAAAGTATTAAAAACAGCCTGATTGTACAGCAGCTTTATTTCTCAGGCTGCTGATTTTCCAACAACATTCTCTACGCACAGCTCAACATGTCAACTTATCTTCAACATACAGTATTTTATTAATTATAAAATGACAAATAATTTACGTTTTCTGTCTCTCTTATTATTGTTTTTTTTAACCCATCCAGAGGACCTGGTTTAACTTTTTAATATTTTTATACCTGGAACTTTGAGCATGAATCAGGATATTTTCTGTCTCTCATTTACTTTTTCTTATTTCTCTTGTATCATAAGAGAAGCACAAGAAAAAAAAAAGTCTAGTGAGCTGTTGCTTAAGAAATTCCAAAGATAAAATGGTCTGATTTTGTTTATTTATTTATGTATTAATTTATTTTTGCCAGCTGAGGTAAAGAAAATGCTTTTAATTAAAATGAAAACACTACAGAACTTTTTATTTTTTATTTTTACCATTTGTTTGTTTGAGGTTTGAGTACGCTTCGGACGCTCCTATTTCAGCACGGGTTTATGAAAAAAGCTACAATTTACTTTCATTATGTTGATTGGGAACAAATTATTTTAAAATGTGCATTTTGTTTAAATGGTATAAGTTGCATCAGTCCAAATATGTTTTAACAAATGGAAAAATCCATAAATATGTTGCTTCGCCGTATACGGCAAAGCAACATATATGGCGCATCTATTATGTGTCACTGCTAATGTGTCACGTTTGTTAGGCATCACCGCTGACAACCCAGAAATGTAGGCCAGTGTTGTGCCAAATCCATTAGCTGCCAAATGGCGGCCGTGGGAGTGTGCACAGGGGGACTTTAACAAGAATTTAACTAGATAACCACCTAAAAACAATTATATGTTTGCTCGACATTATAGTAAAGGTGTGTCTCAGTTGAACTTTTACTTAATAAATGTACTTCAATAGTCAAATTATCTGCATTTCTCTGGGGCGGCGCAGCAAAAAGAAGCTGATTTGACAGTTGCTCCAGACAAGCTGGACAAAGGTGGGAGGCTGTGGCAAACTGACTGTGTCATTAATAGCCACATTTACCTATTACATGATGCAACAGCATGCCACACTACTCGAGTGCCATCTAGCACCTGAAAATGATAGTGTTCAATATTTTCAGTCAGAATGAATGAAAACGGTCATATCTCAGCCAAAAATATGTTTATAAATATGGGGGGAAAAATCCATAAATATGTCGCTTCCGCGTATAAGTCACAGGGCATGCTAATTATGCAAAAACCCAAACTTGTATGGTGAAAATTTGTGTATTTGTCTGTTTTAACAAGATCTGTTTTCACCAGGAAGGTTTTTGCTCTGCAGAGATCTACAACAGGCTGCTGTGTCCTGATTACTCTGAAGATCGTTTTGCACTTACCCCCCTCTCTAAAGAGTAATGCATGATGCATGCAGCAATAGCTATGTTTCCATCCCATTTAAATTCGATTTTTGAGCGAATTTTAGAAAATTTCGCTAAAATGTAAATTAAAATTATGAGGATCAGAAGTGTTTCCATTAAACTGGCTTGAAGCGCATCTGCAATGCCACGCAAAGCGTCTCTACGTCAGACGTCAGCGTCATTACGTCACACGTCAGCGCCATACGTCAGACGTCAGCGTTACGCACTTCCACAGTAAACAGGAAGTAGCGTTTGAAAACAGACATCTCGGCAAAATGGAGAGAATATTTCAGGTATGTGTTGCTATCGGGCAAGTTGTATTTATTCTGTCATGCCAACTAGTTTTAGCGATGTTACATGTTGTCCGGAGCGGAAACAGCTGATCAGTCACGTGACGTGAATGTTCGCTGCGGCAGAACTGAGTCGGCTAATCTGTTTCCATCTGTCGTTTAGCCGACTCAGCTCTGAATCGACTCCCCAAAAACTACCTCAAGCGAGCGTATAAACTTTAGAGCGACTTAGAGGAAGTTAACTCGAATTATGCCGTTTCCATTTAGCTTTTCTGATGCGATGCTTCATAATGCGCACCTAGAAACCTTGATGGAAACACGCCTAATGACCTCAGCAATTCTCTATAAATGGAAATCCCTCTGTTGCAGCTGAAGTCTAATATGTGAACAACGGGGAGAAGCAGAGAAGAGGAGCCGCAAACTGTCATGAAGGACTCACAGCAATGTGGTTTCACCATCCGTGACCTTTAGTCCATATCACTTAATACTGATTCATTCGTGCACCGGGGTGAACACTCTGCACACATTAAACAAGACTGTGATTCATTTAGAGAAGAAGACATCTGAGCTAATCCAAAGGAAAGTGCTTGTTTGTATATTTCTAACAGGCTGCACAGTTGCAGAGAGGAAAGCTCTACAGAGAGTGGTGAAGGCTGCACAGAAGTCTGTGGGAGTCAGTCTCCCCACCATCACAGACATCTACACCTCCAGATGCAGAAAAAGAGCCACCTGCATCATGAAAGACCTCACTCACCCAGCACACTCACTCTTTGCACCACTCCCCTCGGGACGGAGGTTGAGGAGCATCAAATGTAGAACCACTAGACTGAGGAACAGCTTCTACCCTGAGGCTGTCAGACTCATGAATAAATAAATAATAAGAATAAACACTGCAAAATGTCACATCATGTTGATACTGATCTGTTTCTTGTTGCTGCGTTCATCTGTGACCATCTGCTCATAATGACTCATGTTCGTGCTGCTGTTTATAATGATGTTTTTCTACTACATTAGGGCTTAGTGTATTACTAGTTGATGTTTCTCTTAGTTAATCCTAGATGTTATTATTGTTTTTCTCTTGCATTTGTTGTTGGATGTAACTGGGACCCTGTGTACATAATCTCGTTTTCAACACATGTACTACATGCGGTGCAAATGACAATAAATTCTCTCTGACTCTCTGACTCTGACATGGCTGGGGTTTTTTTCCAAGGAAAAAAGCCTCTGCAGCTCTGCAATTACAGTTTTATTTTATTGTATTACAACGTAAGGTGCATCCTACTTCTTGTTCATCAGATTGCTTTGAAAATCAGAGCAAGTGAGAGCACAGAGCTGCTGACTATCGTTTGCTGTCTTCCTTCGCCGTCCTGTCGGACACTAAACGGTAATTTGTGCTTTCTCTCTCTGGGCTCTATTCACTGAGCGACAAATAGCCGGCTGTCGCGTGCAAGAAGGTTTTCTCCCACTCTGTAGATGGTAGAACACTGAACGACAAACTGAAACGCTAACAATTTGAGTATTCCTTCACTGCAGGTGTTTGAGCAAGTGAAAAAATAAAAAAAGAAAGATAGACACTTATAAAAGGGTTCGCATTGGAGGGAATGTATTGGAGCGCTGTCTATTTTTGTATGAAACATAGGATTTTTTTTTTTTTTTAAGAAAAAGCCAAACAGATTGAGCTTCTATCCCAAAAAAGTAGTTACATGATATATTTCTGATCTGCGTCAAAGGACACAAGGATGTCATCAGAAATACTAAGTTAGTTTAGAGGTTTTGAGCCCGGCGTGGGTTTTCAAAGTCCTGACTGTATTTTGTGGGTACATTTGAGCTGTTTTGTAGACTGAAACTGTGGAAGAAAAGAGAGCACCAATAATAAACTGAACTTGAGGTCAGGCCTGGGACTCCACACACCACTGCCTCTTCACATAATAAATACACCTGAAGCCTGGTTGAGCCAACCTTGGATGCAAATAACCCGTGCAAATTAATTTTCAACAGGCCTTTCCATTTCAAGTGTAATCGACTGGAGGAGACGAAGTGAAGGTTGAGGTTTTCTATGACTGCTTGTTTCAAAGTGTCACTCTTTTTTTTATTTGAATTCTTAGAGGGCCGTTCTCACCCAACATGAAGCAGCTTCCCAGCACAAAAAACAACATTTCTCCCTTCATGTGGTCCGAGGCATGATACTTCTCGTTTTCATCTTTGAGCTGTTTGTGCCACAGTTAACAGAAATGAGTCCAACTATGAATTAGTGTCCTGAATCCAAACCCATTAACTCTCAGCCCAAACAAAGCTGCAGAGTGTCTGCAACCTGATATGGGTTTCAGATTATGGGCATTATGATTCAGTCCTATTTATTTGGTAATCTGTCTGAGAGAGGATTGGGGCAACTATCTTTGTAGTGTCACAGCACAGCAGCAGATCCAAGATTACAGATGGGAGAAAACAACAGGGCACTGAATGACAAGCATCTTTGAGAGAATGGATATCACCCACCACCTGGCATGGCAGAGTTTTAAAGATCATCGTATGATGAGAAGGAAGGAAGCTTCGTTTAATCAGTGAAAATAAAATAAAAATAGTAATAATCATTTTATTTAAAAGCGCCTTTCAGGACACCCAAGCACACTTAACAAACCAATACAGTTCAAACATTATCAGTGACAAATTGGAATATAAAATACATAAAGATTATAAATGCAAAATAATAAAAATACATTTAGTAAAGTTAATGATAAGCTAGTCTAAAGAGATGTGTTTTCAGAGCAGTCTTGAACAGAGAAAGGGAGGTGGTGTTTCAAAGGTCTGGCGGTAGGGCGTTCCAGAGGTGAGGGGCAGAGCAGGTGAAGGCCCTGCTCCCCATGGTGGAGAGTCGGGCAGAGGGTACATGGAGATGTAGGGAAGAGGAGGATCTGGGAGAGCGTGATGGGATGGAGATTTGTAGGAGGTCAGATAGATAAGGAGGGGCAAGGTTGTGGATAGCTTTGAACGTGAGGAGTAGAATTTTGAAGATGATACGTGATTTAACCGGGAGCCAGTGGAGCTGCTGCAGGACAGGAGTGATGTGGTTATAGTAGGAGGTTTGAGTGATGACACGGGCAGCTGAGTTCTGGACCATCTGTAACTTGTGGAGAGATTTGTTGGGGAGGCCGTAGAGAAGGGAGTTGCAGTAGTCGATACGGGAAGTCACAAGACTGTGCACCAGGATGGCTGTGGAGCGGGGTGTGAGAGAAGGACGGAGACGGTTAATATTACGGAGGTGGAAATAGGCAGACCGAGTAATATTGTTGATGTGTGAAGTGAAGGAGAGAGTGGTGTCGAGGATGACACCGAGACTCTTGACCTGAGGGGAGGGGGATAGCAGAGAGTTGTTAAGGGGGACGAGAAGATGTTCTGATTTTGAAATAGAGTTTTTGGTACCAACAAGAATGATTTCTGTTTTGTTGCTGTTTAGTTGAAGGAAATTGTTAGAAAACCAGTGATTTAGCTCATTGAGACAGTCGGTGAGGATGGAGGGTGGGTGGAGTTAGGTTTTGATGACAAGTAGAGCTGCGTGTCATCAGCATAGCAGTGGAAATGGACGCCGTGTTTGCGGAAGATGTGGCCTAGAGGAAGGAGGTAAATGATGAAGAGGAGGGGTCCGAGGACAGAGCCTTGGGGGACACCCGTGGAGACAGGGGAAGACTGGGAACGGAAGGATTTAAGCTGAATGAATTGAGTGCGGTCAGAGAGATAGGAGGTGAACCAGTCTAACGGGGTACCTGAGATGCCAATGGAGGTTAGTCTGTTGAGGAGGATAGAATGACAGATGGTGTCGAAGGCAGAGCTTAGATCAAGAAGAATGATGCCACGTCCTGACCAAACGCGTTTTCAACGGCAAAAAGGCTCGTCACGCACGCAAGTGGACGCACTGGACTGGACCCAGTGCTGTCCTGACCAGAACGAGAAGCTGCGGCGGTGTGGCGGCGGGGGGTGTGGGAGGAGCTTACCGGTACACCGAGTTCCTCACTGCACTCCGCCAGTCTCTGTAGAGAGCAGACTTGACTGGTCGTGAAGGACTTGTCGCGAACACACAGCTACAATGAGTTTCTCTTCCATGACTCCGCGGGTTTTTTCTGTGTCCCAATACGTCACATAGTGCGCGCGCCCCCTCGTTTCCGCGTAATAGGGACTCTCCCCCTCTCTCCTCCCCCCCCGACTCTCCCTGAACAACCAGAGTTGAACGGCGTTTGAACGTTTGAACGGCGAAAACGTTCAGCAATGATCAACGCGTGCTTGGAGGCTGAAGCGGGTTCACGTGCACGGAAAACGCTTTTCCAGCACGCTCAACACGCACGTGACGTGACGCCCGACGCCAAGACGTGGCTGGAGGTGCGTCCCCCATTGACTTTGCATGTAAACTGGACGTTCCTGCCGTTGAAAACGCGTTTGGTCAGGACGTACCATGAGGATGGACAGAAGACCAGAGTCAGCAGCAAGAAGGAGGTTGTTAGTAATTTTTACTAGAGCTGTTTCGGTGCTGTGGTGGGGGCGAAATCCAGATTGAAACTCTTCATAAATGTTGTTGTTGGACAGGTGAGAGTGAACCTTATGTAGTCAACTTTACATAAAAACAGAGTTGGTCAGCTGCTTCTTCCTCCACACTCACTTTCTGTCTGAAGGATATAAAGGCATGGATGAACCAAACTTTTCTTCAAATGCTCCAAAACAGAGGCCTTGTTGGTTGGCACTCATCTCCCATAACATCCATAACCTTTTCTGGTCAGAAAAAGAGTTGTAAGCTTAATCATCCAGGTAGAAAACAAAAAAGGTTAAATTATGTCAGTTTTTTTTACGTGAGAAATGTTTCGTCCCCCATCCAGAGGACTTCGTCAGTCTATGGCCTGCCCACTAGATCTGTCTCATAGGTAGAAACTGGTCCAGATGACATTATTTAACCTTTTTTGTTGTGATCTACCTGGATGAATGAGCTTACAAACCTTTTTCTGAACCACTTTGGCCTTGGTGGCCTCAGGTAGTTGGCCACCTGGTTTAAAACATTTGATTGTTGTACATGATGATTGATTGTTTTGGATCTGTGTGTTTTGCACATGTTACAACTACTTTTGAGATTCCAACAGGAGGTGGGCTTGAAACACAACAGTGAAGGCTATGTATGGGACAGACCTGGTTGGCACCAGGGGTGTCAAACTCACTTACAAGAAGGGGCCAAAATTAAAACCTTTTTCAAACTAAGTCCCAGTTTCATAATCTACATTAACTCAAGTTAAATATCCAACATCTTTTCTTTGTTGCAGGTTTCTTAACAAGAGTTTCATTGGTCTCATTTGACGTGCTCTGTTGCACTTTTGATGTCATAATCAAAGATTACTGAAAATTTTCAAGTGAAAAAAGTATTTTACGTTTCACATATCATTTTGGGGGCCAGATAAGATGTCAACGAGGGCCACATTTGGCCTCCGGGCCTTAAGTTTGACACATATGTGCTGTAGACTGAGTGAGGAAGTCCTCTGGATGGGGGACAAAACGTTTTGCACTTAATGAAACTTGTCCAGATGACACAATTAACCTTTTTTTGTTATTTTCTGGTCACGATATCACACTCTCCTCTGTTGTCATCAACCTGTCTGGTTTGACAACCCCCCTCATATTTTCTCCTATAAAACATTGTGAGCTCATTGCTATCTTGGCTTGGTGTTGAAAAACTTGTCCAGGCCTTTTGTGTCTTCAAGCCAGACTATTGCAGTTCAGTTCTTTTTGGCATCTCAAATAAAAACCTTCAAACCGTCCAGTTCATCCAGAACATCACCACTAGACTCAGAAAAACTAAAAAACATGAGCACATTGCACCAGTCCTGTGTCATCTTCACTGGCTTCCTGTCTCTGGCAGAATCCAATTCACGATTTGTCTTCTGACACAGCAGTGTATACACGGCACAGCCCCCCTCCACCTCGAGGGTGCAGAGCTCATCCCACACATCAAAATCTGTTCTCTCCTTTCCAACAACCCACCCCGTCTTCAAATTCCCAGAACTAAGCTCAGCGCCTCGTGGGGCCGGGCCTTTAGCTCTGCTGCTCCTTGTCTGTGGAACAACTATGGAAGTGCAGCCTGCAGAGTCATTAAACAATATTTAAAAACTGTTTTTTTGTTTTCTTTGCCCTAATGGATTTTAGTGACTTTATTGTTATTCAAGGTTCAAGGTTCTTTATTGTCATTCACACCACATGTGGTACATGAGGTGGAACAAAACACCTCAAGGTCCCAGTTATACCCAGAAATAGTTAAATAATTTACTTTGTAAAATATAAAAAGAAACAGTATACAAGGATCTAAGACATACTACAAACATTAATAATATAGTACGGTGTATTAAACAGCAGCCCAAACATGAGTCTGTTGTGAGCAGGTGGGTATGACTATAACTTTCATTCAACCTTTATTAAAACAGATAAATCACATTGAGACTCGAAGACTCATTTACAAGTGAGATCTGTTGGACAGACAATAAAAGTGGTGAAAAATGACACAAAGGGTTTGGAGACAAAAAAAAGTCCTAACATATTTTTGATTTCTGCACACAGATCAAACATATGATAATGAAAAAAAGTCTTGCACCTGCCTATAACGTCTTACAGGCAAAAAAAATCAGCAGCACAGATAAAGTGACATATAACCAATTAAAATGGAATTACAGTGATTTTTCTTTTTCTTACAGAGATTTACATGTATGCTCCTACAAGCACCCTGCAGATGTTGGAGGCTGTCTACTTTGTATCATGGTGCACTAAGATTAATAACTGGCTGTAACTATTGTACACATGACTGCACCAGTATTCACTGGTTAACTGGACATCATTAACTTCACACAGACTCTCTCACTGGTACATTTTCATCTTTAAATCACTTCTTGGTCTGCTGCCTTCATACATCTCCTCCTACATGTCTTTGCATGAGTGCAGCTACAGCGTGCACTCTCAGGAAATTATTACATGCAGTGTATCCTCAGTGTGGACTGAACTTGACAAAAGGGCCTTCTCCTACTCAGCTCCACCTGGAATTCCTTGCAATAAGATCTGAAGTTGTCGACGTTGACTTCTCTAAGGGATTTTAAACAACTGTTAAGTTCATGGCAAAAGCCAATGCAGACATGTTCCTGCCTTTAGTTTTCTACATCATATTACAATGTAGCTGATTTTGTTTAGTTTTTATATAATTTATTCCATTTACTTTTCATTTTATATGCTTTTTATATAATTGTATATTGTTGTCTGTGCCTTGTCTGTGTTCTTTGTTTAAAACAGGTCTCTCTTGTGAATATTGAGATTAACCTGTATAAATAAAGGTTGAATGAATGAGATCTGTTAGCCCTCCGCAACAACTGAACCTAATAGAACTGGCTGAGTTACATCTACTGTATTTCAGTGTTGGCTAAAATCAGTTGGATGTGGCAGCCATCTTACATTGGGTTGTCTCCAAAAGTTAATTAGTTGGAGATGACCACCCATTGATTACTTTCATAAAAGTTTTATTCAATCCAGCAGACACAAACTTCAATAGTTATTGCTAAAATTATCAAAACAGATTTCAAGTTGTGCTCGGGTCAAAGGTGAAGCAACAATTATATATTAATGGGACGTGTCCCAAGCTTTGCTTAGCTGTGGTGACCATCTTGAATTAGGTTGACTCCAAATGCAATTATAAAGGTATGCTGATTTTTTTTTTGAGAGTTTCATTAACCATCCACAGGTTTATGAAATATTTTGCTAACTACAATTGAATACATTCACACAGACCTGAGCACAATCATTTTTTGTCGTTTTGTTTTTGGCAACAGGCAAGAAGTTTATGTCACTACAGTTTGACAAAATTTTATTGATTAAAAAAGCAGGTTTCTTTTGATATAAAGATATGTTCCTGTACTTATTGAAAAAAATACATTTATAAGCTGATGGATTTATAGAGATTCTAAATGTTTCTTCTAATCTGGCTTTTTAATCTTTAGGTTGTAATCCCGAGTCTTCGGTATTAGTTCATGTTTTTGCCCCAAATGCTCTGGATTATATTTCTGATATTAAATTTGATAAATACTATGCTTTAATAACAACAAAACAAATAAACAAACAATAAATGGAAGTGGTTTGTAAAGAGGACCGAACAAACTGGAATGGTCAAATTATTTTAAAGATGTACTGCAGTAATCATTTTGGGCCAATAAAATTAAAACAAAAACATCAAGTCCTGGCAGATGTCATTTGTTAAGAAGTTGGAACTGAAATATAATTTTCAATTCCCAGTGACATATTCTGCAGGACTGCTGCATCCACTGTACTGGTATGTCACGTAACAGTAATGATATGACATTGATGAGTACAGAACTGAACATGGGCACCAGTAGCCCTTGTGACCTGAAAAGGAAGAAGAAGGTAAAAGATGATGGCTGGATGGATGAATGAGTGGTGGAACAATTAAAATTATAAATAAAACCAAACAGAAAAAATCTGTATCTGTTTAATCAGGGTTCAGCTTCCTCTCTCATCAGGACTTGGACATTTTGGAGGTCAAACTCTGACTCAACCTCTGTTAATTCAATCTTTCACTGTCAAGTCTTCATTTAATTCTTCTTCATTTGATATGCATTTTTTGCGAGAAAGATCAAACATTCTCAATGAAAAGACTACCGGTACATTAGAATCTGCTGAAACTCACTATCTGTCAGAGTTTATTAATGCCAACAGGTCATTGACAGACTAGTGTAACCTATAACCTAAACACATACAGTAATGCATGATTTGTTGTGAGTGTTATAAAAACATTTATTTCAGTGATTAGTAATTAATTTAATAACAACAACAAAAATACATCTAAAGATTTATGGGCAATTTCCATTCATCCATCCAATATCTTTACCCACTTCTTCCTTTCGGGTCACATGGGTCACTGGTATCCATATCCAGAAGTCACTGTGCGAGAGGTGGGGGACACCCTGGACAGGTCTCCAGTCCATCACAGGGACACAGACAAACAAAACAAACAACCATTCACTCTCTCACTCACACATAGGGACAATTTACAGATACCAATCAGCCTAACATACAGTACATGTTTTTGGTCTGTGGGAGTCACCTGCATCATGAAGGACCCCACTCACCCAGCACGCATACTAACCTTGACTAGACAGAAACTATTTCTTCAGAAGCTTGTTCATGAAAAACAAGCTTGCAGACATGGGTGATGTGTTGAGTTAGTGGTATACTTTAAAGAGGAAGTTACCCCAAAATTAACTTTTTTAAATCTGATAAACTCCCTAGAATGTGTGTAAAATGTTGTATAGCACTATGTCTGTGTTCATTTTCATGTTTTTGTGCGTATTTGTTCAAATCGGCAAGATTTGGTCTAAAAACGTGTTTACACTAATCCTATGGGTTGAACTGTGGTACTGCAGCCTAATTTACTTATTGGTCAACGACTGTTCACTCTGACGTGTCTTGTACACTCTGTCGTCACATCCTCTGCTGCATGAGTATAAAAGTGGTTCAAGCAGAGCCACTCCCCTGCAGAGATCGGGAGTTGGATTAGCGATAGCAACATAGCATTAGCATTAGCGTCAGTGCCTGAAGCCGGTGGCTCGAACTGGTAAGGCTCAGGGCCGCTGTGCTCCAAGTCTCTCTCAGCTTCTGGTGAGGGAGGGGGTGAAAAGTCCTCCACCTCACTGACGTAACTAGCTGTGTCACTGTGATCACTCTCCATGTTCCATAAATTATGCTAATGCTAGCTGCTTGTCACGGTCTCTCGTCCTGGCCACACCTCCTCGCTCTAACCCCCCACCACCTCCCCCTCCTTTAGGCGGTGTCTCTTGGCACACCCACTTTGCATTTTTTAAATCTTGTCTTGGGGCGGAGCT
>JBBPBX010000092.1:23655-81589 GCA_038048925.1 Garcialebias charrua | reverse complement strand
ATTACCGGGACTGCTGTAAATTTACTCCAGTGGAATCCCAACAGGTCAAAATGAAACAATTTTGTTTTTGTATAAACATATTTATCAAGCTTAATTGGAAAAAGGGAGTCGCTTGCGTCTTATTAATAACGCTAGCACTTGTTATATAAAAAAACAATTCAAAGATTGTTCAATTACACAGAAATAGCAAAATTAAACAACTAATAATAAGGCTTAAGTGAAATCAAAGTAAAAACAACATATGCGTTTGTCTCTTTCCTTGGTGGTGAATCAAAACCCAGCAACACACAGGATGCTGGCGTCATTCCCTGGCTTGGTATGAAAAAATATAAATACAGTAGGCCCATGAAAAAATATGTATTTTGATCTTTTATTAAAAGCTCAACTAAATCTGGAGTCTGAATATTCCGTGTTTGACTAATAAGTGTTTCATCTTTGCTGTGCAATAGAAAGGGTGGTGGGGGAGATTTTATGTTTATAAAGCAATAGCAGGTATTACATTGATCCTAAAAGCTGTTCTTGTGCCTCTTTCCACTGTTTTAAAGTTAGACTAAGTGAACTAAAGAGTGTGGCTCAAATTTGACCCTCTCAAATAAGAGCTCATTAAAATCCGACCCTTTCCAGTAAATACTAAAAAGGTTTTGTTGCAACTTCTATAAACGTGGCTTTGTTGTGATCATAACATTCATGGATTGAAAGTCTTAAGCATTTTAGATAGGCGTTGTCTTTGAAATGCTTCAATTTTAGGTTGGAATTATAGAGGAGTATTGCTTCTATCAGTGTGTTGAGTCACAGCAACACCATCAGTAACAACACACAGCACCTGAGGTGAAACCTTATCCATGTGCAAGATTAATTACTCCCTGTTTAAGTTCAGGTCAGCATCATCACTGACCTCCACACTGTGGTCTATCCTGGTGCTGACAGGGAATATAACCACTCCCAACCGGAGGCCGTAAATTGATTTTTCAGCTACTACAAAAACAGAAGTGTACAAAAGAGAACTTGGATCGGCTCCGTGGCAGCACAGTAAAGAAAAAGACACATAAAAACTAATTAGTTACTCCTGCAGCAGTCTCTCTCTGCTTGTACTGATCAGGGACAAGCTAGAATTCATGTTACACAAGGTCAGAACCAGAAGGTTAGGTTTCAGGAAAGGTCAAGCTTTTTGTGTGCATATGGTTTGTTCGTTAATCACTTGTGGTATTTCTTTCACAGTGCTCATATTGGCTGAAGTGCTACACAGTAAAAAGTAAAAACATTAGTGGAAATTGTAGTTCTTATGTTCACCTGTGCATACATTAGGGCTGTGTAAAATATCGTGATAAATATCGATTTTTTTCTTTCCTAGAAAAAAATTGATATTCATCTGCAAGTATCTTTCCTTGAAAAAAAAAAATATTTTTTTTTTTTTTGCTTTTTGAATGTCCAGAGGACCAGACTTAGCTTTTTTAGATACCTCTGCACCCCTGGCACCAGTGTATCCTCAGAGAGAGTCTTCTCCACCGCTGGAGATATCATCACTGTGCAGAGAAGTGCACTTTTCCCAGAGTCCGTCGATCAGATTCTATTTCTAAACAAAAATCTGAGGAGAATGTAGCTCACTTGGTCTGCAGAGTAGACTTTCTGTTTAAGTTCTCTTTTTAATCAGGGTCTAGGTGCTATGTGTAACTTTCTGTAGAGCACAGAACTTAGAAATATTTTCAACAGGCAAAGCATTCTGATCCCTCCCCCTCAGAGCCATATATGGCTCTGCTCCCCCTGGCCCTGCTGAAATTCAAATTCAAGCTCTGTTTTTATTGGCTGATTCAAATTCAAGCTCTGTTTTTATTGGCTGGTTACAAACTCTGTTTTTATTGGCTGGTTAACGGCGGGTCACTCTGTGTTTTTAGTGTTTTTATAAATGCTGATAGAGAAGCAAGGGGACTATAGTTTTTTTCAGAGATTACTTTGTCTAACACCAGTCTGTCAGTAGATAGTGACAGAGTGAAGAAATATGTTAAAAATATATTGTTAGAAAAGTTACAGACTGCACTACAAAGTTACATAGTGCAGCTTTAAGCTGCTCTGCTAAGATGGGTGCATTTGAAGTTAAATGTTCTTCATTACTTGAATTATAGACTGTTTTAGAGAAGTCATATTAATGTACTTACCAAGCACTTAGAGTGATTCCTTCCGATGTTAAGTGTCAAGGTTAAAAATGTTTCAAACTATTCAGAGCAGGGCACTTGGTGCACTTCATTTACTTTACAAATGCATGTAAGCTACAGTTTTTACTGTTTCAATTGAAAGAAACATGTTTTCTCACCACTTCTTTGATTCATTTTGTCCAGCTGTCGACTTTAAAGGGATTGTGACATGATTTTTTTACTATTCATAAAATTGCTCAAAATATATATATTTTATCATTTAAATATGTTTGTTTTTGCAAACAAAATGATAAATCACTTTAATTTTGCTTTAAAAGTGATTTTGAACTTCAAGCCGTGTTTAATCATGGGAAATCCGATTACACTCGAACGCACCATATGTGATGTCACACTGGGCAGAGGGCTGTGGTGTCTTTAAAGGTTCAGTATGCAGTTTCTGTAGAACTGCAGAACTTAGAAATATTTTCAACAGGCAAAGCATTCTGATCCCTCCCCCTCAGAGCCATATGTGGCTCTGCCCCCTTGTGGTCTGTTGAATTTCAAATTCAAGCTCTGTTTTTATTGGCTGATTCAAATTCAAGCTCTGTTTTTATTGGCTGGTTACAAACTCTGTTTTTATTGGCTGGAAAATGGCGGGTCACCTTTTCTTTTTAGAAATGCTTATTTACCACCTGGAGAAGCAAGGGGACAATATTTTTTTTTTTTTTTTTCAGAGATTACCTGGCTAACATCAGTCTGTCAGGAGGTAGTGACAGAGTGAAGAAATATGTTCATAAAAAAAGCTACATACTGCAGCTTTAATAGCAGACAATTTAAAACTGGACGAATTTAGCAATCTATGTGAAGATTTGAGCTATTTGTCTTCATTTTGGGAAGCAGAAAATAGTTTGGGTGATGGAACAAGAAACAACAGGATCTAATTTAGGTCTGATGCTGTATCAGACTTCCTTCATGTCGAGCTGCTCATACCTGCGCACTGTGACAAGCCCAGAGCTCTGCCCGGTGTGACATCACAGATGGTGCGTTCGTGTGTAATGGGATTTCCCATGATTAAACACGGCTTGAAGTTCAAAATCACTTTTAAAGCAAAATTAAAGTGATTTATCATTTTGTTTGCAAAAACAAACATATTTAAATGATAAAATATATATATTTTGAGCAATTTTATGAATAGTAAAAAAATCATGTCACAATCCCTTTAAGTCTGTGTCCGTGTCCAACCAGAGCCAAGTATTGTGTAATTGGTGCGTTTAATCAGTCTTCAGTTAAATTAATTTAATCCAAGTCTATAACAGTCTCGAAATGTCACCAAAATCACTATGTCCCTCTAAAATATTTCAGAAAATCACAATAGTGTATTGAATTGTATCGTTTGCTAAATATCGCAATATACATCGTATCGTGAGCAGAATACTGTATCGTGTATCGTGAGATTACCGGTACTGTATCACTACAGCCCTAGCATACATTCAGCATGACACTTTACATTTTAAACACAATTTCTTTTAGAATCACAACATACTTATGAACTATTTCAATAACTTTTAAGAACGTTTGGCTCCTTGGAAGCAATATATAAAATTTCCTTTTTAAATAAGTTTTTCTCATTATTATTATTATTTCTTTAGAGAAAGATTTAATGTTGCGAACGGCTGGACTTACAGCTCTTTTGGTCAAACCTTGAAAATAATATGTGCAGCTACTACGTACGATTTTATGTCAACATCTATAACATTTAGTTATAGCCATTTATTTTAATTACTGGTAGTTGAATGTGGCTACCATTTTGAATTCAGTTGACTCCTAATGTTAATAAGCTGTAAATATGCATCCAGTGATTACTTTCTGCAAGTTTCAGTAAAACTTGTCCAGTGATTCAAGAGATATTTTGTACTCTACATTTGCTTTTAATAGCAGACAGTAAAAAGTGTGGCTCAATACATTTGCACAATCTGAACTCGCCAGTCTCAGGACTATACTGTAGTCGGATTTTGGGTCCTCCTCATTCATTGGCATAAAAACTGATTAGTTCAACTAGCAGGTCTACGTTGTTTCTATGATCTAAATTAGGGGTGCACCAATTTATCGGGCCCAAGTTCCTTAATTTTGGGTGATTGTGATCAGCTGATACTTACAGTACATGAGAAACTGATTTTACAGATTCTTTTTTTTAGTAGTTTTAACAACAATTGCATAAATTCATTTATATTCAGAGCACTACCTCATGGCCAGTTAAAACAAATTTGTATTGTTTCTAGGATATTGTTCAAAGGTATGTTTTTCAATAAAATAAGATTGAAAATTGGACCTGGTGAGGTGTTCCGGGCATGTCCCACCGGGAGGAGACCCAGAGGAAGACCCAGGACGCGCTGGAGGGACTATGTTTCTCGGCTGGCCTGGGAACGCCTTGGGATTCCCCCGGAGGAGCTGCTCCAAGTGGCTGGGGAGAGGGAAGTCTGGGCCTCCCTACTTAGGCTGCTACCCCCGCGACCCGACCCCGGATAAGCGGAAGAAGATGGATGGATGGATGGATGAATGAAAATTGAAGGTGCATTGTGCCCTTATAACACTAACAGTGTCGCTGATAAAACAAAATCAACATTGGCCAAAACCAGAATAGTCAGGTCAGAAGTTTTAGTGATGTGCCAGAAAACTGTAATCGGTGCACCCCTAATGTAAACGTGTTTTGATTATATACAGGTGGTCCCCGAATTACGAACGAGTTCCGTTCCTACGTATCATTCGTAAGTCGAAAATTGGTAAGTCGGGGACCACCTGTATATACCACACGAGCCACCACTGATACACGTACATGTACGGTAATGAACAGTTACCAAGTTACCAATCACTTCGCCTATCCTAACACAGCTACATAATTCTCAAATTCCAGGACTAAAAAATAAAAATATAATTTCTTACTTTGAGCTGATCAAGTTTGTCTCGTCTGTTTGCATGTTAGCTCCTTGCACGTCCGAGCTCCACAACTTCGTGCTGCTCCACGCAGTCCAAACTGTTTACAGGAAGGACTGTTAGCAGGTTAACTCCATACATTTGGAGCCAGAAAAAGCGTTAATAACTTACTGAAAGCCGTTTCTCCGCGGCGTCCATCCAAAACAATAGGCCCCGCCATTAGCAGCACCCGTTAGCATGTTAGCCCATCCAAGGCTGCCGCAGCCAGCCCAGCTCGCTGTCTGCTGTTTCACAGCGTCGTTTTCCTTTGTCCATCCGTCACTCCACAAAACCTCAGTTCAGCTCTTGCTCATGTATCCGAGCGCAGGAACCTCTAAACGGACACTGTCCGTCCGAACCCGGCTCTTGCGGCCGGAACTAACTGGCTAAACAGCCGAACACCGCCGAACACCGTCAAATACTGCCGAACACTGCCGGACACTGCCGGAAACTGCGTAATCGGCTTCAAAATAATATGTAATAATAATAATAATACTTTATTTATAAAGCCATTTAAAGCAACCACAGCTGCAACAAAGTGCTATACACATGAAATCAAGAACATTTAAACACACACATTTTTATTTTTATTTTTTTCATATTTTTTTGATTATGATAAATTCGTAAAGTCGGAACTTCGTAAGTCGATGTCGTCGTAAGTCGGGGACCACCTGTATTATAATCAGACACAATAATGTCAACTTTTTTTTTTTTTTTCATTCAACCTTTATTTAGTCAGGTAAATCTTTTGAACCTCATGGGCTCATTTACGAAAGCGACCTGCTAAAACTAAAGAACAATGAACAGCAGTGGTAGAATTTCCTTAAACAATAAACAAACAAACAATAAACAATAGAAAACAAAAGAGAGAAAAAAAACAAAAGAAAGTTTTTTTTTTTTTTTTTTTTAAACAAAGTATCAAAAAACTAGCAAAACATTATAAGGTAGACGTATAAAATCAAAGACAGGAACAAATCTGCATTGGTTTTTGCCAGGATTCCAACAGATTCTGAAAACCATTTAGAGAAGTCAAGGTCGAGAGCTTCAGATCTTTTTGTAAGATATTCCATGAAGCAGGAGCGGAGTAGGAGAAGGCCCTTTTTCCAAGTTCAGTCCTCACTGACGGAACACTGCAGGTAATCATGTCCTGAGAGCGCACGCTGTAGCTGCACTCACGCAAAGACATGTAGGAGGAGATGTATGAGGGCAGCAGACCAAGAAGTGATTTAAAGATGAAAATGTACCAGTGGAAGAGTCTGCGTGAGGTTAATGATGTCCAGTTAACCAGTGAATACAGGGTGCAGTGGTGGGTACGATAATCACAACCAGTTATGAATCTTAGTGCACCATGATAGACAACATCCAACATCCGCAGGGTGCTTGTAGGAGCATTCATGTAGAGAATGTCACCGTAATCAATGGAGGGAAGGAAAGTCACAGACACAAGGCGTTTCCTGACATTCAGTGATAGACATGATCTGTTTCTGAAAAAGAAACCCAGTTTAACTTTCAGTTTCTTCACTAGGTTTTCCACGTGGAGTTTAAAAGAGAGATGTGAATCGATCAGGATACCCAGATATTTATAGGAATCAACAAACTCAATAGGGACACCATTTGAAGATAAAATCAGAGGAGGATCTGCTGGAACCGCCTTCCTATTTGAAAAAAACATCCCTTTTGTTTTATCAGCATTTAGGACAAGTTTGAGATGGAACAAATCTGACTGGATGATGTCAAAAGCGGATTGCAGTAACTGGAAAGCCTTAGCTACTGTTTTAGCTCGGCAGTAAACAACTGTATCATCAGCATAGAAATGTAAGGATGCATCAGGGATGCAGTGACCTACATTAGCTATGTAGATTGTAAAGAGAGTGGGTCCTAAAACTGAGCCTTGTGGTACACCATTTTTAACTGTTCATTTTTATGCAGATGATTTGCAGATCTATTTACCATTAATGCCAGGATCCAGTAATCCAGTGCTTTCTCTCTTTGACTGCATCTCAAACATTGACTTAACAAGAACTTCCTGTTTTTAAATGACAATAAAACGGAATGGGTTTTATTTTGGTGACAAAGATGCAACTGGCCTGGGAAATTTGAATATTAATTTCAGTGACAGTATGAAAAACCTTGGGGTGACCTTTTATAAGGCTTTACACTTTGACAAACATATCGCCTCTGTTGTCCGGTCTGGATTTATTTATTTACGTCTTTTAAAAAAGGTCATACCCTTTTTAAACTGTTGCGACTTGGAGAAGGCTGTTCATGCTTTTATCAGTTCTAGTCTTGATTATTGTAACGCTCTGTACCTCAGTCATCACTGAGCCGCCTCCAGCTTGTTCAAAATGCAGCAGCTCGCCTTTTAATCAACACTCCTAGACGGGACCACATCACACCTGTTTTACTCTCACTACATTGGCTTCCTGTCCGTGTTAGAATAGATTTTAAACTTTTATTTGTTTTTAAAGCTCTGAATGGCCTCGCTCCTCCTTATATAACTGAGTTGTTAAGTTTCCCCGCTCGCTCCAGGTCTCTGAGGTCAGCCAGCTCCTGCTTTCTGTTCCAAGGACAAAATATAAAAGCTGGGGTGACCGTGCGTTTTCTGCAGCCGCCCTTCAAATCTGGAATAAGCTCCCACTTGATCTACGTCAGATTACTGAACTTGGCCCTTTTAAATCAAAACTTAAGACTTTTTAAATTCCAACAGGCTTTTAGTAATTAAATATGCGTTAACATTTCTGGTTCTCTTTTTGTTATTTTATTGTGCTTTTTCTTGCTTTTAACTTGTCATTTTAATTGCTGTTTTTGTTAAGCACTTTGGTCACCATCATCGTGGTTGTGTAAAGCGCTATAGAAATAAATAAATGAAATGAAATTAATTAAATGATTACGAATTAGATTCACATTTGTACATTCTTGTACTTTCTTCGATTCAGATTAATATATTTTTTGCAAGATGGCCACACAATGTTGAGCAGCAGCTTCTCAGGCTTCCGGTAGAAACCCAGTTATTTTTTGTTTTGACATCAGCTCTGAGTCCAACTTCCCTCACTTTAAAGGAGAAATGAAAAGTGTTTTTAAGCTAATAGTAGTCTAATGAAAAGCATAAAATAAGCTTGTTGAGAAATTTTCACAAGTCAAAAATTTCATCCTAACTCAAATTTAGCATTTGCAAAGTGGAAAAAAATCACATCCGGTGTTTTTGACACCCCTCCCCCCGCCTGCTCTTGCTCCCAGGTATGACGTAGGTCGGGCCATGGTTGTCCCTCATACAGTATTGTGTAGCTTCATTTATATTGTAAACAAAAAACATTTCATCACATCAAACTGACAATTAAGTTACATTTGGTCATAATTACCTCAACACCTTTTTTACATTGCTGATTTGCTGACAATTTTTTTAGGCGTTTCTGTAGTTAAATTTTAATGAAAGTCAGCTCGTGCTGAAAAGCGGAAATGCTGTTTTCTGTGTGCGCGCTCTGGTGTATATACGTTCTAAAATAAGCTGCTTTGTAATCATTTATTAACAAAAATTAAACTGAGACACACTCTTAAAAAAAAGTCAGCCAACAAATATTTTTTTAGGCGTTTCTGTAGTTAAATTTTAATGAAAGTCAGCTCGCGCTGAAAAGCGGAAATGCTGTGTACGGGTGCGCGCTCAGTGTTATATACGTTCTAAAATAAGCTGATTTGTAATCATTTATTAACAAAAATTAAACTGAGACACACTCTTAAAAAAAAGTCAGCTCACAATTTTTTTAGGCGTTTCTGTAGTTAAATTTTAATGAAAGTCAGCTTGCGATGAAAAGTGGAAATGCTGTTTTCTGTGTGTGCACTCGGTGTTATATACGTTCTAAAATAAGCTGCTTTGTAATCATTTATTAACAAAAATTAAACTGAGACACTCTTAAAAAAAGTCAGCTAACAATTTTTTTAGGCGTTTCTATAGTTAAATTTTAATGAAAGTCAGCTCGCGATGAAAAGCGGAAATGCTGTTTTCTGTGTGTGCACTCGGTGTTATATATGTTCTAAAATAAGCTGCTTTGTACCTTCATTTATTAACAAAAATTAAACTGAGACACACTCTTTTCATTCAACCTTTATTTATACAGGCTAGCCTCGTTGAGCCACGGGGACTCATTTACAAGAGGGACCTGTCTCACTCACACCCAGGGTCAATTTAGAGTTACCAATCAGCCTAACATGCATGTTTTTGGACTGTGGGAGGAAACCGGAGCACCCGGAGAAAACCCACGCATGCACGGAGAGAACATGCAAACTCCACCCAGAAAGGCCCCCGGACCGGGATTTGAACCAGGGACCTGCTCGCTGAGAGGCAGCAGCTCTACCAGTTGTGCCACCGTGCTGCCCACTGAGACACACTCTTAAAAAAAGTCAGCTAACAAATATATATTTTTAGGTGTTTATCCTGCTAAAATTAAAATACTCGTACATGCAGGTCTGTTTGCTGCTACTGCATGTCTGGTGCTGCGCGTGCACGTTTTGTTTCATCAGACGTAGCTAGCGAAACAAATTTTTAAATCCAGCTCATTTCACAATTACGTTCATTTATTAAGGAAAAGTTCAGCTCAGACACATATTTGCTATAATTTTTATTCTTACCATTCCACGTCGCCAACTCTGTCATTGGACTCGTCAGAATTCAGAGATCCAGCTGTCGGTTCAGGTTCAAACTGATATGGTTGTAAATCCATTACCCCCACTAGGTGTTCCTGCATTTCTTCAAATTCAAAAAAGTCTTCTACTTCCATTTTAAATGACAGACAGGAGGACAGTAATGATGGGTTTGTAGCTTCAGTGTTATTTAGAAAGTAGCGCGGAGGACAAATATGCGTCATTTCCTTCAAATATGCGTAATTTCCTTCCTGACCTCCAGACTTCAGAATTTAGCAGGAAAAACGTAAAAAACTATTTCTTTAAGCTACTGACTTGAAAAAAGCATACAAAGTATGTTTATCTGTGTTGTTTACTAAATGAAATTCTTGTTATATCGATTTTTTGAGATTTGATTTGATTTCTCCTTTAAGTGTGTGAATTAAAGCCGAACCAGACTTATTAGCATAAGAGATGGTTTGGCTTCAAAAACAGCAGCGATGACCCACAATCTGAGAGCTACACTCAGCAGATTGCAGCTACTACCGAGATCACCGTGGTGGAAGCAGTGCACTAAGGGGAAAAGGCGGCGGTGCACGAGGGTGCAGAAAAGAGGAAAACGAGACGGAGTACTAGCGAGGCTAAGGGCTAATGCTAACAGGTTGCCAATTCCATCCCCGTTCCGGCCCAACGTCCACTCTTTAGAAAACAAGCTGGACCTTCTGTTCAGACTCACCGGGTGCTTATGTAGCTGCCCTCTGCTCCACCTGAGTGAATCGCACGTGTGATTGGTTAAATGCAGAGAACTGAAAGTTATGCACCATAACTCATGTTCCCTGAAGGAAGGGAACGAGGTGCAACATAATTGCTTTGGGAAATTGTGCCCCCGCGCGATTACCTGAAGGAATACACTCACGCCTTTACGGCAGGGGCGTTAGCGTCACTCCAGAGTCCCCACCCTCTGGGTATTTAAGACGCGGACGTCCATCCTACTTTCTCTAAAATGCACTTCACCGAGCTTTCAGCATTGAAAGGGCCAGGTATGTTGCACCTCGTTCCCTTCCTTCAGGGAACATGAGTTATGGTACATAACTTTCAGTTCCCTTATCAGTCATGTCTCTCGGTGCAACATAATTGCTATGGGAACATAATTCATTCATGCCCTTGAAATGCTCAGTAAAATGCATGTGAGAACATCTGCCTTAATACGACAGGCATTTCCCAGCCACTCTCTACAAGGTATGTAGAGAGCACAGCCTGAGAAGAAAAAATGCCACATGTAGAAACATCACCCTGATGTTACCACTGGACACATAGATGAAACACCAGCTAGAGGTAGCACAAGCGTGCTCAGCAAGTGTGATTGCCCACCATCTCCTTCTTCCCTGGAAATTTGGGAAGCAGGAGGAAAAGAGCAAGGAGACCCCTCTAAGCCACTGGCAAACCAGATGGCAATGTGTAGGTAAAGAACCCAGTTCAAACACAGGGTGACCTTCCAGGTCCCATAGGGGCAAATACTGTATTTCATATATACAAGGGGCATGAGTCCCTTATCTGCTCCTTGAACAGACAACTTACTAGGACTGTCAAAGAGGCCCATCCTGTTGTTGGAGACCTGTCAGAGGAGAGGGGAACCCTTCCACTGAACATCTCTCAAGTAAACATAAACACCAAGGGTCTCCCTTGTGTATGCTGTTGTTGTTGTTTGTTTTTGGAAAAAAGACGATCAAGCCTTAGGCCCTCAGCCAGTTCCCTTCAGTGGCCAGGCTGAAAGCTGCCACAGCCCGGACGTGGGTGTAGAAGCTGCCCACGTGCCTGAGTCAGCAGGTCTCTGTAAGAAGGCGACTGCCATGGTATCCCTGACAACATTGAGATCAGTTCCGGGAACCACGGTTTCTGTGGCCACCTGGGGGCTATCAGTATCAGGGAGAGGGCTCCCTTACGTATATGTTCCAGTGTCACCTGAATCAGAGGGACAGGTGGAAAAGCATAATACAGCACCCCTGCTGGCCAATCATGGGCCAAAGCATCCGTTCCCAACGGTGCGTCTGTTTCCCTCATAGAGAAGTAGAGGTCACATTGTGAGCTGGCTCTGCATGGGAACAAGTCCACCGAGGCTCTCCCAAACCGTGACCAGACCTGATCCACGACTCGTGGGTTCAGTCTTCATTCTGATTCCAAAAGAGGCCCTCTTGAGAGGGCATCCGCTCCGTAATTCAGTTCACCCGGAACATGAGTCGCCCTGAGCGACAATAATCTTGGAGCGTACCATGTGAGCATCCTCTGTGTCAGGCTGAGGAGGGCTTGGGATCTCGTCCCCCCTTCCCAGTTAATGAAGGACACCGTGGTTTTGTTATCTGATTTCACCAGGACGTGCTGTCCCGCAATCAGACCTTTACCAAAGAAGTATTTTACTGACAGGAATACGGCCAACAATTCCAGGAAGTTGATGTACAATCTTGCTTCCTGCTCATTCCAGAGGCCTCGGGCATTCTGATTTCTGCAGACTGCCCCCCATCCTGTTTTCGAGGCGTCCGTCGTGATGACCACACGGGATGACACCCTACCTGACGGGACCCCTTCTGTGAACACAGACAGGTCTCTCCAAGGTTCCAGGGCCCTCAGGCACTCTGAATCGATTCTAAACTTTCCTGCTCGCCCAGACGGGGCAGGTCGTGTTTGTTGGTTTAGCCATATTTGCAGGGCCCGCATCCTCAGCTATGCATGTGGCACACAGGGTATGGCTGCCGCCAAGAGGCCTAAGAGGCGTTGGCACGTTTTCAGGGGGACCCGCTGATTCAGTTTAAACTTTGCCAGGCAACGGCGAATCGAGGAAACACATTCCTCTGAGAGCCATGCTCTGTACCGGATGGTGACGACCTGCACTCTCAGAAATACGGTAATCCGTGATGGGGTCAGGTCACTCTTTTGTAGGTTTATGACAAAACCGAGAGACTCCAGGTGAGAGATCACCCTGCAGGAGTGTGACTGGGCCTGTATTCTGCTTCCGGCCAGAACCAGGAGGTCATCCAGGTAGTTCATAATCCTGACTCCTTGATTCCTAAGAGGGGTCAGGGCTGCGTCCAGACATTTAGTAAATGTACGAGGAGCAGTCTTCAAACCGAAGGGTAAGGCTTTGCATTCATAAGCCTTCCCTTCGAAGGCAAACCGGAGGAATTTCCTGTGCCTCCTCCACACGCCCACATGGAAATAGGCGTCTTTCAAATCCACTGTACATGCGTAGTCTCCAGGTCTCACGGACTGGGGGACCTGCCGCAGTGTGAACATCTTGAACTTGAAAGTTCTTATTTTCTTGTTCAGAGTCCTGAGATCCAGGATCGGCCTCAGGGATTGATCTCTTTTGGGCACCAGGAAGAGCTTGCTGCAATGACCGGAGCGTAGTTTGTGTTTTGGAACAATACTTATTACAGTATTTTCTGGTGTATAGGTCACACCTGTGTATAGGTTGCATTGTCCAATTATCACCAATAGATTGGAAAAATCCCTAGATAGGTCGCACTGGTGTATAGGTCGCACCTACGTTTAGCTCTGCTGCAAATGTCTGCCACAGGAGCACACAGCAAGGCTTTTAAGAAGATTAACACTTAAAAACAATTATTTGTTTGATAAAAATTATAGCAAATATATGTCTGAGCTGAACTTTTCCTTAATAAATGAACGTAATTGTGAAATGAGCTGGATTTAAAAATTTGTTTCACCGAAAGTGATAACAAGCCATATATAGGTTGCACCTGAGTATAGGTCGCAGGCCTTGAAAAAAACCATAAAAAAGGTGCGACCTATACACCGGAAAATACGGTATTCCTTTCTGTAGCATTGTTGACACTTCCTCCCTCAGCACGTGCGCACGTGCTAGGTTAATGTTCGATCACAGCACCCCCACGAAGGGGGGCGGTTCTTTGATGAACTGCAGCTTGAGCCCACGACGCACCGCCGTCATGACCCATTCGTTTGGAAGACACGCCCTCCAGGCCTGCGCGTGCGCCAAGGGCCTGGAAGGGATGTCTAATTGCCCCTTTTCCACCGGTCGGCTCGGGTCGGATGTTACGTCATATGTGCGTCGCAGAGACCCCCTTTCATCCTTTTCCACCGGATATTCCGAGCGGAGCCGCGCGAGATTTCCTGAGATTTTCGGGCTGGTTTCAGAGGGGTACTGAAGCGAGCTCACCCGCTCCGGAAGTAGGAAGGAGGAGACGAGAGCTGTTTTTACGGAAGCGAGGGACGCGATCACTGCAGGACTTTTACATGATAAACACGGTAAAAACAATTATTATTTTTTAAATTTATAGCAAAGATGGGTCTTCAGCTGAACGTGTCCTTAATAAAATCACGTACTGCTCAAAACTGCACGATTTTAAAAAGTAGTTTCGCCACGAGCAACACGCGGCGCGCGGGCGGCTTTATGTCTTTAAATGTAGCTCAATGAACAGATATAAAATATATTTCATAGCTGACTTTAATAGTACGAGGGCTCCTGAGCTTAACCACGCTTTAATATTGTCACGTATGGTCAAATGTGCTGCATTTAAAGTAGTTTCGCTTTGACTTTTTCCAAAACCTGTGTTTGCACAACGAAAATAAATTATAAAAATTCGAATTTTATTTCAAATAACTCCAACAGGATACATTTCGTATATGAACATGTTGTGATCACACTAGATTTTTTTGAAAAATATCAGCTATGTGGTTTTTGATAGAATTGATAATATGTGATACAAAGTAGAAAATAATGGACGTAGGTTGACACATTTATGTCTATAAAACATTGAATTTTATTTCAAATAACTCCAACAGGATACATTTCGTATATGAACATGTTGTGATCACACTAGATTTTTTTGAAAAATATCAGCTATGTGGTTTTTGATAGAATTGATAATATGTGATACAAAGTAGAAAATAATGGACGTAGGTTGACACATTTATGTCTATAAAACATTGAATTTTATTTCAAATAACTCCAACAGGATACATTTCGTATATGAACATGTTGTGATCACACTAGATTTTTTTGAAAAATATCAGCTATGTGGTTTTTGATAGAATTGATAATATGTGATACAAAGTCTTTATTGTGTTCTTCTTCTAGTGGTGGCTAGTACTGTAGTAAATAGCTTGAGGAACACTACTGCCACCATGTGGTAAGACGAGTAGGATTCTGGACCCCGCCCACAGAAGGGGTACAAAAAAGCTGTGGAAACAGAACATAGATGTGACCCGACCCGAACTGAGCCGACCTGAGCCGATCCAACCCGAGCCGAGCCGAGCCGAGCGGTGGAAAAGAGGCATAATTGCTGCTTGTCATGTTTGAGTGCGGGAGGGGTGGCCTTCGACCCCTCTTGCGTACTCTGGAGCAGGCTGGTTTGCCCAACAGAAGACATTGCGAGATCTGACTGTCTCAGGCAGAACTCGTGTGTCTTACTGCGGTTCATAGTCTGACCTAGTAGTTTGTGTTTCACAAAAGTGGGTCTCGAGTCAAGAACCAGGGCAGTCTGTGCTTTGGTACTTTTATTCTTGAAGCAGTGTTTGTTTTTTATAACACATACAGTAGACAAGTTATGTTTAGTGCGCACACAAGTGCCACCAGCTCCTTGTAGCGTTTTACAAGTGAAGTCTGGGCTCAAAATGGTCAGGTTCCCGTACCGCGTGGGTGGGCAAACCTGAAGCCCTGTTCCCATTTTGGGACCAGGATGCATTCAGTAGTCTGAGACTTTATTGTCGTGTGTGGATGGCAATTTCTCTTTATTACACAAGGCTCTGAGTGTTCTTGTGTGTTTAAACATTCCGAACCAGTTAGTCTGTGCTCCTCTAACACAGGTACTGGTGGTAAAAGTTCGGCATTTTCTCTCCCTCTGTGAGTGAGAGCGTCTGTAATGGTGCAGGGGCATCTCAGACTTTCCTTTTCTTTTTGTTGGTGGCCCCTTGCAGCTCCTGCAGCTTTTCTACCTGGTGGGCCTGCAGCACCGAGGCTACTCGTCCTTGTCCACCCCACCAGGGTCCCTATGGCCCTGACATGGTTAACGTCAGAGAGTCATCCATAGCCTAATGGGTGGATAAGCTCTCAGCGTCACGATGTTCTCGTCGTAGGCATAGGAAAACTACCAGGTAGCGCAGCTGAACAGGTAGCTGAAATTCTTCCTCCTGAACTGTGCTGGACAGAGAGCCTCCTTGTTAGCCAGGGCTAAACGTGGAGGTACTCGTGAGCCCGCTAGCGGTGTTAAGACGGGCCCTCGAGCCGCGTAGCATCGGTAAAAAACACTTAGTTATACGATGAATTCTACCGTCGATTCGGCCGCACAGGATAGTGAAACAGGCAAAATATGAGAAGGTTAGCTAGCAAGCTAGACCAAGCATTTTCACATACCTCACGATGGAGTCCTTCGTTGTCCGCTCGTAGCCGCGCTAATCGTGTTAGCAACGCTGATCGTCCGCCCCGTGTTGTCATGGGTGCTCCTGGTTAGCCATGCTAACCGTGGGAGCTAGCCAGATAGCAGCGGGGTTACTCGATTTCCACTCTCCTTTCTCCGGGGTCATCCGCGAGAAAAACTTTGAGTGTCTTCGCGTGTAGCATCCCTGAGCAGACCGGACAGGCCTCGTGGGTGTCCGTTGCTGAAAAGGGGGTAGCCATATCCGATGAAGCAGGTTCGGGAGCTGGAGCTCACTGCCTGCCGGAGTTCCTCGTCCGAGGACGTCTTCTCGCTGAGCTGCTCGCGGCTGCTGGCCTGTTAGCTTCGTTAGCTTAGCAGGTAGCGTGCCGCGCAGTTAGCGTTCGCTAACCGAGCAACAGAAAAGCAGAAGAGAAAAGGCACGGGAGCTGGGGCTCGCTGGCCTGCTGGTCTTCTTTGAGTTTTGGGTTTTCGCATTACCTTCTCAGGAGCCATGGCTGAGAAGAGTTGAGCTCGTTAGCAGTGCTAACATTGTCCGGAGACGTCTCCCTCCTCGCGTCGCTTTCGTTGGCTAGCCCGCTACTCATTAGCAGGGTAGCGGTGTCGCGCAGTCAGCGCTGTCGAGGGAAGCAGTCTGTGGAGAGAGGAGAAGAAAACTTTGGGTGAAGGAAAAATGTGCCGGACCAGCTTTCGCCAGCCCGGCAGTCCGCAGGAAAAAATTCTCTGTACGCTCTGTGTAGGGAGCAAGCTCACCTCTGGTCGAGCGATGAACAACAGAGAAGATCCGAGAAGAGTGTTCAGGTTTAAGCGAGGTGAAGGGCAATAAGAGAAAGTAGGATGGGCGTCCGCGTCTTAAATACCCAGAGGGTGGGGACTCTGGTGTGACGCTGATGCCCCTGCCGTAAAGACGTGAGTGTATTCCTTCAGGTAATCGCACGGGGGCGCAATTTCCCATAGCAATTATGTTGCATCGAGAGACATGACTGATAAGGGAACCAATTTCGCCATTGTATGGCAACATAAAGTAATGACAACACATAGCACTTTATTGAAAAAATCTATGTTTAAATTGTTTTATAATAAATTTGCACCAGGCCAGCTGACGAGTTACTGGTCAAAATGTTTTCTGAAACAAGTCCTAGCTTTTGCAGCAGTAACATTCTCAGAACTTGTTTTTAAAAGCTTTGGCGTGGACGATACGCTGGGAGTCTGCGTGTGAGAATGTGTACACACATGTGTGAGAGAGTTCAGTCTCAGATGTTCTCCACAGTTCAGCTGTGATGACATCTGGCCAAACAGCTGTCTACACGTTGACAAGTTTGTCTTCACTGTGCTTTTCTTAACCTTTCGTTTGTTTGTGTGTTGTTCGACTCTGAATGCCGCTTGGTTTACAGCAGGACTGGAATGTGTCGGTATGTTGTGTTTATCTGTGTACATTTTCCAATCAGGAAATGTGAACCATGTGCACGTTGAACATTCCAACACTTGGAAGTTCAGCAGGCCGTGCAGAGCGCTCCAGTGTGGGTTTGTTATGGGAGCAAAACAGACAAGCAAAAGCTGCAGTTGTAAAACCATACGGATGGGATAATCTGTGGAAATCTGGCTCAGGTTTCAACTTTGTCATTTGTTTCCTTGAGCTCTGACTGTCTGCTTTAATTTGATTAGTTCTGGTTTTTGCACTGCTGTTGACTTCCTTCTGTTCTGTGCTCATTTTACATTTCTTGATAACGTGTATTTTAAAAAAAGATATTTTTTATCTAAGTGCCTCATGTGTTCTACATTTAGTCATTACTTTCTTGTGAATACGTATTGGTTAGATTTTGTTTCTTTTTTGCTTTTGCATTTGCAGTTGTTTGTGCCAAGACCTTATTTTGCCTACTTTGCAGATTTTGGCGTCAGCCACCTATTATAGTCATAGTCACCTACGGGGACTTCTGGGGACTGGCTGAAGGCAGCCACCTGTTATTATCCACCTGAAAAGGGTCTTGCTCTTCTGTAACTTTAATGCGGCCTGAACCGCAAAGTGTACCTCCACAGATTTAACATCAAAACGTCCGGCTCGGCACCATGATGTGTGCTATTACTTTTCTTATTAATAATAATAATAATAATAATAATAAACTTTATTTGTTTAGCACCTTCCTACAATGCCTTGCATTGGCCAAGGTGCTTAACAGGATAGAAAAGGTAAAAACAGGTACAATAAATCAGTGAAAATAAAAACAGCAGCAATAAAAGGAGGCAGTGGACATAAAAATACTAAATACTAAAATACCAAAAGTAATAAAAGTTACAGACTGAAGGCTTTTTTAAACAAGTGGGTCTTCAGTCGGGTTTTGAACAGAGTCAGATCAGAGGTGACACGCAGCTCAAAGGAGAGACTGTTGGGCCAGCAATAAAAAAGGACCGGTCTCCCCATTGTTTGTACCGTGAGCAAGGCACCTCCAGCAAGTGTTGACTGGCAGACTGTAAAGCTCTGCTGGGCTGGTGGACTTCCAAAAGTTCTGAGGTGTAGAGAGGTGCAAGTCCATTCAGAGCTTTAAAAACAAACAGCAGCAGCTTGAGCTGTATCCTGAACTGAACCGGGAGCCAGTGTAGAGAGGACAGGACAGGAGTGATGTGTTCATATTATATTAATTTTATTATTGGCATCTTGAGTTACCATGGTGACATAATTTGAACGAAGACGCCATTTTTCTCATTGAAAAACACTGATGGAACTCTTTACAGCCATAAAATTGCCACAGTGAGGCCACATGACCCAGAGTGAAGAGGTCTCTGAACAAAACGCTGATTAACTGGGACAGCTGTGGCTGAGTGGTTAGAGCAGTCGTCCTCCAGTGGGAGTTTGGGGGTTTGATTCCACCAGCAGTCACATGCCGAAGTGTCCCTGGGCAACACACTGATAATAATAATAATAATAATGAATTTGATTTATACCGCACTTTTCATTAATAAAAATCTCAAAGTGCTATGCTAACCCCCTGAACCCCCCATTGCCTCTAATGTGTGTCTCATCGGTGTATGAATGTGATAAAGCTCTGATTATTCTTTGTATAGATCTAGTAGAGTGCTGGTAATTGAGGGCACATACCGTACTGTAGTGTAAAGCACTTTGAGTGTCTTGATAAGATGGAAAAGTGCTATGTTGTAAGTACAGTCCTTTTAACTTTTGGAGCCATTTTGGATCAAGATGTCTGCCACAGCTAACTCAGAAAACTCAAAATTGACCATAACTCAGGCATTCTTTGAGATATTGAGCTGAAGTTTGTTATGGTCATAGCTGAGAGCGAGTTGTTATACATTCCCAATGTAAATTAAAAATCCAAGATGGCCTACTTAAGAGAAAAATGTAACTCAGCTATTTCTTTTAGCTGAATTCTGGTGTGATGGTAGCTGACAGCGATGTACAACACATTCTGAATTCAAATCTAAAAATACAAGATGGCCACCAAAGCTAATTTCAAATGGATATAACTCAGAGGGTTTTAGAGCTACGTATTTAGTTGAAATTTGGTGTATTGGTATCTGAGATCCCTAATAAATTGATTGCAAATCCAAAATCCAAAATGGCAGCTTGAGCTAATGGCAGCCCTATCAAAGCTTCTCTAGGAACTTTCTAGTTTTTTTATTGTTATGCATTTTGTTTCTCAATCAGTTGCCTCCAGTCTGCTCAGACCTGTGTTCAGGCCCTTCTTTTAACAATTATTCTCTGTTCTGGGTTGTGTGATGATGGTTTGTTGCATTTTTTATTTTATTTGTACGTGTTGTTGTCAGGCCAGAAGGAGTAAGTTGAAAAGATAAGCCGTATGTATGTAAAGCCCTGCTTCTCCACCTGGTCACCACAGGTCAAAACACTGACAGAGCTGAAACTCAAAACTGCCTTCAATAAAATATAACTTGGTGGAAAAATAAATAATAATAATACTACATTCAGAATAAAAATGCTGTTAGCATACGCAGTTCAAGAGGATTGACAATGCATATGGCTATTTTACATTTTTAGTGAAATTTTTTTTTTAAAGAATTTGTCATATTTTGTTATTAATGCAATGTTTTTTCATTAACTTGTACAGCTGTAACCATCATGAGGTTAACATTTAAGTTAATGACTGCTATTGAAACAAATACGGACTTGGTCACCAACCTATTTTAGGTTCATGTTAAATGGCTTGTTTTACTCTTAAAGTCTTAAAACTGATCTTGCGATTTTTCTGTCCAATTTATAGCAGTTACTTTGCTCAGCTAAATTTAATAGTATGAACAATGACCAAGACCATAAAACCAGGTCTTAGTTTGAGACAGATCCTGCCCTAACAGGGCTCTCTTATTTGACAGGGTGCGTTCCAGTAACTGCTTGGATCTGGTAACTCTCAGGCTTACTAATAATAAACTTATGAACAAATATGACTTACTTCAATGAATAAAACTTGTATTGAATATGAAAACTGAAAATAATTACATAAACACTAATTTTAAACACAACATCCACTTACGAGCATAAGATCTGCCCCTTTAAGTAGCATTTCCACGTCTACCCTTAAAAAAATCTCAGACCCTAAAAGAGTGGTGGGGTGAGTGCCTATAGCTAACCAGGCAGTCATATGCAGGCAGGAGCTGAGGTTCACATGTGGAGTCGGACAACAACGAGCAAGGACAGTGTCAGGCTCGGAGCCATCAAATGCGGTGGTGGGGCTACGATGCTCGACAGAAGCAGAGTGTTTGCAAATGTAGGTAAACGTAGGTGTTAAACAACCTGTTAAAATACACTAATATGCAAGAAATCGCATCTACTTTGTTAAAAAAAATTCAGGGGGAGGACCCTCAGACCCCGCCCCCTGGCCCGCCCACTATTTGCATCCCGGCATTGATCAGTTTATTAATTAAGCCCTGCATTAAAATATTGTTAAAAAGACATAAAGCCACTTATCTTTTGTTGTTTCAGAGAAGAAGAAAAAAAACGTGTTTTTGTGTAGACAAGTCTCTGGAAATATGTGTCTACCTTTATGTTTATCAGTTTAAAATAAATTCAAGGTTGGCCTAAAAGATCCTAATCCCCTGTAACAATTTGGCATTAAGAAATGTTATATTTATTACAATTACCAGGTAAATGACAACACATCAAAGCTGAACTTGTTATGAAATGGGTGTTTTGTTCATTAAAATGCTGTTTACAATTTGTATTTATTTTTATAAATAAATAAAAAGAGCTGAAATCTGCAAAGCATGTTTTATACAAACACACTTATATTTTTCATCATTTTTTTAACTGCCTTTGTGAAACCTTGTTGTTTTCCAGGACTTTTCCCAGCTGTGTTAAATCTGGCTACGATGGCAGATATTAGTAGTAACGCGACCTGCGGTTCCAGCGGCCCAGAGATGTTCTGCAAGCTGGTGGAACATGTACCGGGTCAGCCTGTGAGGAACCCCCAGTGTCGAATCTGCAACCAGAAGAGCACAAATCCATTTGGTAAGAACAAATCACATCCCAACCAGATTTATATTCTGGGAGATTACAGAAACTAATCATGCCTGATTTATTAGTTGGAGCATGGTTGGCCAGATGTTAATCTATTGTTTTGTGTAAAGTGATAATTATTGAATAATCTGAGGAATCAGTCACTAAATGACAAGATGACAATGTGACATTAGCCTGCAGTCATTATACAGACTGTCACGTTATGATGGAACAACAATTCAATAAACCACTCAGCCAGTCTTACAGAGAAACAAGTCAGTTTGAGGGTAAATCAGTGAGTCATTACCTTCAATCTAGTAATTAGCTGGTCAACAAATCAGCCAGGGAATCTGTTACAGGGAACCTTAGTCAGCCAGAATGAAAGAATGAAGAGAGGAGATGGAACACCATGATGAGAGTGAGTCAATAAAGGAAAAAAAGAGAAAAGAACTGAGGATGGAGTTACAACTTTACCTTCAGTCATACGTCTCTGTAGGGCAATCTGTTTCACAGCATGTAAAGAGAAACGTGACCACAAGCAGAGATGTACAAAAGAAGAAACAGACACCAGTAAATACTGCACAGCTATCTATGGACCATCAGCAAGCACCAGTAACCGTTAGGCCTGCCACGATAATAAATTTTGCTGGGCGATTGTCTCAGAAATTATTGTGATAAACTCTAATACAGGTTGTCCCCGACTTACAACGGCCACGACTAACGACGTTCCGGACTTACAAACGTGCTTACGAACAGTACTGTTGTCAGTGTTAGGTGTAACGCGTTACTTAGTAACGCGTTACAGTAATGACATTACATTTTTCAGTAACGTAGTAGTGTAACGCACTACTGTGAAAATGCCTGTAATATATTACAGTTACTAACAAAACCTTACATTCGTTACTTGCGTTACAATCAGGACCTTTCGGAGAATAGTTTTATTTATTTATTTTATTTTACCTTTCGGAGAATAGTTGTGGGACGACCCGGACGAGGACGACGGAGCAGACCATAGACATTATATATAGATATCTATGGAGCAGACTGTCACGTGGGGAAAACAAAGACGTACGCGATGACGTCGGAACGTCATACGTCAACGTACATAGACATATAAAGGTACATAGACATACGGCGATGTCATTTTATGGATGGAAGTATTCATATTATTTTTCTTTTGTCACGAGAAAGGACAAGAACATTACAGTAGTGTGCAAGCTATGTCTGGGCCACAACAAGACACTGTCTACTGCTGCGAACTCGACGTCAAATCTTTACAAGCATTTACAAAGACAACACGCTAATGCTAAGCTAGTTGCTAAAGAGCCGCAGAGGGATGGTGCAAGTTTGATGCCGCCACCGTTTAAGCAGGCTCGGCTTGAATTTCACCGCCAGGCAACCACTACAAAGGCTGAGGTAAACAAACTTGTAAACAAACATTTCAGATGTTTTATTTTTTATTTTGTTTTATTTTTTTAAAACAGAAGTTTTACATTTTGATATTGTCATACCTTTTGAATGGCACGTTTACATATGCATTGTGCTTGTTATGTAGCACTGCTGTTTTACTTTTTCATCAAAAATGAGTGTCAAAAAGATCTCTAATATCATTATTGAAAGATAAAAATTAATACAGGTTAAATCTCAGGTATTAGAGTAATCCGAAAGTAATGTAACTAAGTTACTTTCAGAACTGAGTAACTAAGTAGTGTAATATATTACTTTTTTAAAAAGTAACTAGTAATGTGTAACTAATTACTTATTTTGGGTAACTACCCCAACACTGACTGTTGTACAGTAGATACAGCACTGGTATGTGTTTTTAGATGAAAGTGTGTTAGCTAACTGTTTGTAAATAAAGTTCTGTGCATGTTTATGAACCAGTATGTGCGCTTATTCAGTCTCATGTTGATAAACGGGTGTGTGGCGCAGCGTTAGCACACATTTTCCGACTTACGACCAAAAATCCGGACTTACGAACGCCACGTGTAACGCGTTCCGACTTACGAATTTTCGAGTTACGAACGGTGCATAGGAACGGAACTCGTTCGTAAGTCGGGGACCACCTGTATTAGTAATTATTGTCAAATTTAAGAAGAAATGTTGGTTAATCTGTTTTGAGTTTAGTACCTTTTTAACCACTGGATGGCAGTCTATGACAGTTTGAAACCGAATGATGGATATTGAGGGAGTGAGCAGCGTGTCTCTTTAAGAAAAATGGAAGGGAGGCCCCTTGACGTGACATGGGCTGTCTCCTTCCTTTTTGTCGGCTCTTAAAATGTCGGACGCTCGGTGTGGTTTGAGCTCTTAAGCATAGCATTTGTCAAACAAAGCTTTTTAATAAAAAATCAGTAAACAAGTTTTCAGCTTCCTTTTGCAGAGAAAAACAACTTTTTAGACAAATTCACAGGTTTCAACTGTAAATTTTGGAGCTTTGACAAAACTGAGTTTTTTCCCCCAAGGTTGGCCTGTTAGCTTAGCTCGTAGCTTAGTTTCTCAGTTTAACCGCTTTTATCGATCCAAAAACGTGATTTTGGACGGTTATAACAGATTTTAAAGAAAAAAACGAAAGGGAGGGGGTCAGTGAAGAGCACTGGAGTTGAGTCTTTTGTCATCCAATGTCTTCAGTAGAAAGAGAGAGATGAAGAAACGATAAATCTGATAAATGAAAATGATCATCATTTTAATTTATCATGCAATTAATTGATTTATTGCTTATCATGACAGGCCTAGTAACAGTGATCTAATCCTAATGTACAAATATTAGTACATGATGTGAAAATTTATACAGATTTCAAGGATCAGCCTGGGCTGATTTTTTTAATTTATTTTTTTACATGTTCCTTTCAAGATTCTCAATGTTGTTATGAAACTGCATTATTTTAATTATCACCTCTACCACTATGCCTTTTTTAGAACAATATATTTTCCCTGTTTCTGTCCCCTACTAAAATAAATTTGATACCTTTATCTAAACCTAAATGGTGATTTTTTACTCAACATCTTAACAGCTGCTTTTGTTTGCTTTTTGTCACTACAAGTCTTCTTTGTTTGTTTGTTTTTCCATATTTGCCTCAAGTCTGCGTTTCAATTTGCTACAGGTTTCAAGTTGACTTCCTGTCCCCGCTTTTCAGCGCTAAGCCTGTCAGTTTAAATCCAAGCTTTAGGGCAAAGCTTTTGTATTTTTTAATTAAAGCATATATTTTATGCTGACTTAGTCTGAAAGTTTTAATTTAAAGTGTCACTATCAAAAGAGCTTTTCGAAAGAAGTATGCACAGTCTCCCTAAATTGAACTTTTAAACTCAGAAAAACAGAAAGATGACCATGATTTCATTACATTTGCGTAACATAAGTGCATGGTACTTGAAAGAAGAAGGCCTATGATTTATTGCAGTCCAAGCAAATTTATATATATATATATATATATATATATATATTTATATATTTATATATATATATATATAATATATATATATTTATGAGGGCCGTCAATAAGCCCACTAGGACTGCTGCGATAGCCCGCGTAGGCTGTCAATAAGCCGCTAAGGCTGCTGCGATAGCCCGCATGGGCTGTCAATAAGCCCACTAGGACTGCTGCGATAGCCCGCATGGGCTGTCAACAAGCCCGCTAGGGCTGCTGCCATAGCCCGCATGGGCTGTCAACAAGCCCGCTAGGGCTGCTGCGATAGCCCGCATGGGCTGTCAATAAGCCCACTAGGACTGCTGCGATAGCCCGCATGGGCTGTCAATAAACCCACTAGGGCTGCCGGAATAGCCTTAAGGGCTGCTAGGAGAGAGAAAGAAGGGGGGGAGAAGGGGGCAAGCCCACTAGGGCTGCCGGGATAGCCCGTATGGGCCACAAAAGAAAGAAAAGGGGAGGGGAAGAGGAATAGCCCACTATGGCTGCCGGGGTAGCCTGCATGGGCTGCCATCAAGCCCCTAGGTTTGCTGTGATAGCCCGCATGGGCTGCCATTAAGCCCACTAGGGCTGTCGTGATAGAAGGGGAATGACCCTCTAGGGCTGCTGGGATAGCCGTAAGGGCTGCCGAAAGAGAGAAGAAAGGAGGGAGAAGGGGGGCAGCCCACTAGGTCTGCCGGGATAGCCGTAAGGGCTGCCGGAAGAGAGAAGAAGGGAGGGAGAATGGGGGCAGCCCGCATGAGCTGCCATGAAGCCCATTAGGGCTGTCGGGGTAGCCCACGTGAGCTGCCATCAAGCCCACTAGGGCTGTCACGATAGAAGAGGAATGCCCTCTAGGGCTGCCGAGATAGCCGAAAGGGCTGCCAAAAGAGAGAAAGAAGGGGGGGAGAAGGGGGCAAGCCCATTAGGGCTGTCGGGATAGCCTGTATGGGCTGCAAAAGAAAGAAAAGGGGAGGGGAAGGGAATAGCCCACTATGGCTGCCGGGGTAGCCCGCATGAGCTGCCATGAATAATAATAATAATAATAATAAACTTTATTTGTATAGCACCTTCCTACAATGCCTTGCATTGACCAAGGTGCTTAACAGGACAGAAAATATAAAAACCGGTACAATAAATCAGTGAAAATAAAATAAAAGCAACAGCAATAAAAGGAGGCAATGGAAATAAAAATGCTACATACTAAAATACCAAAAGTAATAAAAGTTACACACTGAAAGCTTTTTTGAACAAGTGGGTCTTCAGTCTGGTTTTGAACAGAGTCAGATCAGAGGTGGCACGCAGCTCAAGGGGGAGACTGTTCCAGGCTTTTGGGCCGGCAACAGAAAAGGACCGGTCTCCCCATTGTTTGTACCTTGAGCGAGGCACCTCCTGGCAGATCGTAAAGCTCAGACACACACACAAACACACACAAACAAACAAGTAGTGCTTGAAAGTTTGTGAAACCTTTATAATTTTCTATATTTCTACATAAATATGACCTAAAACATCATCAGATTTTCCACACAAGTCCTAAAAATAAAGAGGACTCAGTTATAAATTGAGACAAAAACATTATACTGTACTTGGTAATTTATATACGTATTTCGGAAAATTATCCAATATTACATATTTGTGAGTGGCAGAAGTACTGGTATGTGAACCTCTAGTATTAGCAGTTAATTTGAAGGTGAAATTAGAGTCAGATGTTTTCATTCAATGGGATGATGATCTGGTGTGAGTGGGCACCCTGTTTGATTTAAAGAACAGGATCTATCAGTTCCGTTTCCCCCCACAGTGTCCGTGTAAACAGGGCCAAAGTCTGCTCTTCACATGTTTGTGGAAGTGGATCATGGCATGAACAAAAGAGATTTATGTGAACATCAGAAAAAGAGTTGTTGATGCTCATCAGGCTGGCAAATGTTACAAAACCTTCTCTAAATAGTTTGGACTCCACCAATCCACAGTCAGATTGTGTATAAGGATCAGGAACTGTGGCACCTACTCCAGCTTTAAAAAATCTCTGAAACTTTGGCTGAAAACTAATCAGAAGTGCACTCATGTGTAGATTACTTTGTCTATTCTTATGGCATCATATTTTTATTGTAATTTTATGTTGTGTTATGTGCTATAGGTGATGTTTGTATTTTTCTCCGCTCTTTTGTTTTATGGGACGTTTCTTATTCTTACCTGCCTTAGGACAACGGATGCAAATTAGCTATTGTGCTAACTCCGGCATATTTACATTGATGCTAACTGCTGTTATGTTGATTAATATGCATTGTCCTAACTTAAATAAATAAATAAATGAAATGAAATGAATAAATGGAGGAAATCCAAGACCATTTGTTACCCTCCCCAAGAGTGGTGGACCAACTAGATCACTCCAAGAACAAGGTGTGTCACCAGGGTAGGTTCAAAGCAACTCAAGGCCTCTCTCACATTGACTAATGTTAATGTTCATGAGTCCACCATCAGGAGAACTCTGAACAACAATGGTGTGCATGGCAGGACTACAAGGAGAAAGTCACCGCTCTCCAAAAAGAACATTGCTGCTCGTCTGCAGTTTGCTCAAGATCACGTGGACAAACCACAAGACTGTTGGAAGAATGTTTTGTGGACGGATGAGATAAAAATAGAACTTTTTGGTTTAAATGAAAAGTGTTATGTTTGAAGAAAGGAAAATAGAATTCCTGCTTAAAGGGGACCAATTATAGGTCCTATAAATTTTTATGGTATGTCTGTTGGCTATCCAGACCATGTTCATTCAATTTAATACACAAAATAATTCTTAGATAATAAAATTTCCCTTTCTAGTTCTGCCTGCTCTGACTTCCGTTCAGAACGAGCTATTTATGACAATGAGCTCTGAAGGCCACGCCCGTCAAAAATCTGTTTACATTAACTCCGCCCTCCAAAGGGTTTACGTTAGCATTTCATGCACTTTAAAACAGGTTGAACATTAATTCTCAGTTAATAATAATAATAATAATAATAATAATGAATTCAATTTATAACACACTTTTCATTAATGAAAATCTCAAAGTGCTACAAAGTGCAACAGAATTAAATGTCAATAAAACAAGTAAAACAAGTAAAATCAATAACAGTATCAACTAAGATCAAAAGTAGAATCATGAGGAGGTAGAGTATGCTCGGTTGAAAAGAAAGGTCTTCAAGCCGCTCTTAAAGTCAACCACAGACTGTGGGGCTCTCAGACAGTCAGGAAGAGAGTTCCACAGGCGGGGGCAGCCACACTGAAAGCCCGGTCTCCCATGGTCCTTAATTTGGTTCTCGGAATGTGAAGGAGATTACTGTTCTGTGACCGCAGCGACCGGGTGGATGAGTATGGAATAAGAATATCCTTCAGATAATCTGGTGAAGTCCATGTAAGCATTGATGTGTAATGAGAGCAGTTTTGTACTGAATTCTGTAGGTGACAGGAAGCCAATGAAGGTTATGGAGAATGGGCGTAATATGTTCAAATTTACGAACTCTCAACAAGATCCTTGCTGCACTGTTTTGAATATATTGAAGTTTCTGAAGGTTTTTGCCAGGGATTCCAATAAACAGGGAGTTGCAGTAGTCGAGCCTGGAGGAGACAAAAGCATGGACGAGCTTCTCAGCATCGGAAAAAGTTAGGGATGGGCGAAGTCTGGAGATGTTTCGAAGATGGAAGAAGCAAGTTTTAAACAGAAGCTTAATGTGATTTTCAAATGTAAGATTGGAGTCCATTTTTATTCCAAGATTAGTAACAGAGGTGGAGAGGGGGATGTCTTGTCCAGAAAAGGAAAGTGTTGTTATAGGAGATGTTTGTACCTGGTGAGGGGTGCCAATCAGTATGGCCTCAGTCTTGGAGCAGTTTAATTGAAGAAAGTTCTGATTCATCCATGCCCTAATTGCCTCCAGGCAGGCAGAGAGGGCAGTGAGTGAAGATGGAGATGACAAGGTGGAAGATGAGGATGCTCCAGTCCTGATGTAAAGCTGTGTATCGTCGGCATAACAGTGAAAAGAAATGTTGAACTGATTAATAATTTGACCTAAAGGCAGCATGTAAAGGGAAAACAGCAGGGGCCCCAGAACCGACCCCTGAGGGACACCACAGGAGACACAGACTGTCTGGGACGTGGCGTTGCCAAGACTAACACATTCCAGCCTATTGGAGAGGAAAGATTTGAACCAGTCCAGGACGGTGTCGCAGAGACCGACCTCCACATGAAGACGGTGGAGGAGGATACTATGGTCCACAGTGTCGAAGGCTGCAGTGAGGTCAAGGAGGACAAGGATGGAGGGAGAGCCAGTGTCAGCAGCCAAGAGGACATCATTGGTAACCCTCAGCAATGCAGTCTCTGTACTGTGAGCTGCCCTGAATCCAGACTGGAACTTCTCATACAGGGAGTGTTGTTGTAGGTGGTCCTGCAGCTGAGCAGCAACAGCTTTTTCCAGCACTTTAGACAGAAAAGGGAGGTGTGAAATTGGGCGGTAATTAGAAAAAATGTCGGGATCCAAATTAGATTTTTTCAGAAGAGGCCTAATGATGGCAGTTTTTAGAGGCAGTGGAACATGACCAGATTGTAGAGACTGATTTATTATTTGAGTGATTAGTGGGCCTATTGCAGAGTGATTGGTTTTTATGAGAGACGAGGGGAAAGGATCCAGGGCGCAGGATGAAGGCTTCATTTTCTTGATGATGGCCTCCACCTCACTCTGAACAACTTCGTCAAAGCTGTTTAGGGTCCCAGAATGCAGACGGGTAGGTGGCACACTGAGAACAGGGAGGTTGTGGAGCTGAGATCTGATAGTGTCAACTTTGGTTTTAAAAGACGAAAGAAACAGGTCGCATTTTTGAGCAGAGTCCTCAAGAGTTTGTTTAATGGGATTAAGCAGACGAGTTATTGTGGAGAAGAGCTGTTTAGAGTTTCCAGGGCAGGTGTTGATGATGTTAGAATAATATTTGGAGCGTGCTTCTTTAAGAGAATAGGCGTACGCTTTCTGATGTTCTTTATATGCCTGCTTATGCACAGAGAGACCAGATGATTTTACACGTCTCTCAATAGCACGGCCAGTTGCCTTCATCTTGCGCAGCTCATCAGTGTACCAGGGGGCTGAACGCGAGAAAGACACCAGTCTTGTCTTCAAGGGGGCGTGTAGGTCCAGGAGCTCCCGAAGAGATTGGTTGTAGTAATCCACAGAGTCATCTGCAGAAGGATGATTGACAGCGCTCAGGGTGTGAAGATCAGCAGACAGAACATCAGGGNATGTGTAATGAGAGCAGTTTTGTACTGAATTCTGTAGGCGACAGGAAGCCAATGAAGGTTATGGAGAATGGGCGTAATATGTTCAAATTTACGAACTCTCAACAAGATCCTTGCTGCACTGTTTTGAATATATTGAAGTTTCTGAAGGTTTTTGCCAGGGATTCCAACAAACAGGGAGTTGCAGTAGTCGAGCCTGGAGGAGACAAAAGCATGGACGAGCTTCTCAGCATCGGAAAAAGTTAGGGATGGGCGAAGTCTGGAGATGTTTCGAAGATGGAAGAAGCAAGTTTTAAACAGAAGCTTAATGTGATTTTCAAATGTAAGATTGGAGTCCATTTTTATTCCAAGATTAGTAACAGAGGTGGAGAGGGGGATGTCTTGTCCAGAAAAGGAAAGTGTTGTTATAGGAGATGTTTGTACCTGGTGAGGGGTGCCAATCAGTATGGCCTCAGTCTTGGAGCAGTTTAATTGAAGAAAGTTCTGATTCATCCATGCCCTAATTGCCTCCAGGCAGGCAGAGAGGGCAGTGAGTGAAGATGGAGATGACAAGGTGGAAGATGAGGATGCTCCAGTCCTGATGTAAAGCTGTGTATCGTCGGCATAACAGTGAAAAGAAATGTTGAACTGATTAATAATTTGACCTAAAGGCAGCATGTAAAGGGAAAACAGCAGGGGCCCCAGAACCGACCCCTGAGGGACACCACAGGAGACACAGACTGTCTGGGACGTGGCGTTGCCAAGACTAACACATTCCAGCCTATTGGAGAGGAAAGATTTGAACCAGTCCAGGACGGTGTCGCAGAGACCGACCTCCACATGAAGACGGTGGAGGAGGATACTATGGTCCACAGTGTCGAAGGCTGCAGTGAGGTCAAGGAGGACAAGGATGGAGGGAGAGCCAGTGTCAGCAGCCAAGAGGACATCATTGGTAACTCTCAGCAATGCAGTCTCTGTACTGTGAGCTGCCCTGAATCCAGACTGGAACTTCTCATACAGGGAGTGTTGTTGTAGGTGGTCCTGCAGCTGAGCAGCAACAGCTTTTTCCAGCACTTTAGACAGAAAAGGGAGGTGTGAAATTGGGCGGTAATTAGAAAAAATGTCGGGATCCAAATTAGATTTTTTCAGAAGAGGCCTAATGATGGCAGTTTTTAGAGGCAGTGGAACATGACCAGATTGTAGAGACTGATTTATTATTTGAGTGATTAGTGGGCCTATTGCAGAGTGATTGGTTTTTATGAGAGACGAGGGGAAAGGATCCAGGGCGCAGGATGAAGGCTTCATTTTCTTGATGATGGCCTCCACCTCACTCTGAACAACTTCGTCAAAGCTGTTTAGGGTCCCAGAATGCAGACGGGTAGGTGGCACACTGAGAACAGGGAGGTTGTGGAGCTGAGATCTGATAGTGTCAACTTTGGTTTTAAAAGACGAAAGAAACAGGTCGCATTTTTGAGCAGAGTCCTCAAGAGTTTGTTTAATGGGATTAAGCAGACGAGTTATTGTGGAGAAGAGCTGTTTAGAGTTTCCAGGGCAGGTGTTGATGATGTTAGAATAATATTTGGAGCGTGCTTCTTTAAGAGAATAGGCGTACGCTTTCTGATGTTCTTTATATGCCTGCTTATGCACAGAGAGACCAGATGATTTTACACGTCTCTCAATAGCACGGCCAGTTGCCTTCATCTTGCGCAGCTCATCAGTGTACCAAGGGGCTGAACGCGAGAAAGACACCAGTCTTGTCTTCAAGGGGGCGTGTAGGTCCAGGAGCTCCCGAAGAGATTGGTTGTAGTAATCCACAGAGTCATCTGCAGAAGGATGATTGACAGCGCTCAGGGTGTGAAGATCAGCAGACAGAACATCAGGGGAAATGTTTTTAAAGGGGACCACACATGCAAAATTCACTTTTTAATGTTTTTTTTACTCAACTTTGGGTATTTACTTCATAAAAAAACAGTCCTTGTGCCAAAAAAATGCACCCAGTGGTTTATTTACTCTAAGTAGATTTATTAAGTTATCTTAAGCTCTAAAATTGACCCTAGGTGTGAGTGAGACAGGTCCCTCTTGTAAATGAGTCCCCGTGGCTCAACGCGGATAGCCTGTATTAATAAAGGTTGAATGAATGAATGAATTTTACTGTGATAATTACGTTTCGTTTTAAAATACTCTCGCATGTGACGTCACAAGCGAGAGGACAACCCACCTCGAACCTGATTCCAGCCCCTCACCTAGCAATCCCTGGTGCGGCTCAACCCACTTCAGTAAAATACACGTCACGGTTGCCGAGCAGTTTTGGAGCTGGCCCGGCGGTCATTTATTTATTTATTCATTTATTTAGCCCCCGGGGGGGCCAGCCACGCAGCACATCTTGAGTAAAACCAGAATGTTTTATTACCTTGTTTGAACTCTGTCTCGTTGAAACTGTGCACACACACACTCTCGCGGGGCGACAGTCTGAAACGTACAAGCACCACTGATCGATATACTTTTCAGATTAGCAATTTATTTATTTTAAGAATACCTTTCACTTCATCAAAATCTAATCAAAACTCCAGCGTTCTAAAAGTAGGTGGTTGTATGTGTTTCTTATACGATGAAGGACTGCTGTTGTTCAACTGCGCCTGTAGGTCAGCGAGTTAAATCACTGGTGTCGCACCCAAAGGACCGGGGTTCGCTTCCCGGCCACGGCATCTTTTTTTTTTTTGTTTCGGAGAGATCGGGCTGCAGTGAGCTGCTGGCTTTTGAGGACCGTGTGGGTCAGGTCAGAGGTTGCCTCATACGGATAAATTAACTGGAAACACTCGGTGAACTTTGCGTGTGTCTGGATTGGATGTGCAGCCGTGGATCAAAGCGCCGCATGCAACTAGCAGGAGCTACGCAGGCTGTTTGTTACCAAAGGAGGAGGAAGAGCTAATTTTAGCCTCGGATTCGGGAGGGCATGATAAAAGAAGCAGCTAATGGCGGCGCGCACAAACAGCTTTCCATCCATCCATCCATCCATTTTCTTCCGCTTATCCGGGGTCGGGTCGCGGGGGTAGCAGCCTAAGTAGGGAGGCCCAGACTTCCCTCTCCCCAGCCACTTGGAGCAGCTCCTCTGGGGGAATCCCAAGGCGTTCCCAGGCCAGCCGAGAAACATAGTCCCTCCAGCGTGTCCTGGGTCTTCCTCTGGGTCTCCTCCCGGTGGGACATGCCCGGAACACCTCACCAGGGAGGCGTCCAGGAGGCATCCTAACCAGATGCCCGAGCCACCTCAACTGGCTCCTCTCGATGTGGAGAAGCAGCGGCTCTACTCCGAGTCCCTCCCGGATGACTGAGCTTCTCACCCTATCTCTAAGGGAGAGTCCAGCCACCCTGCGGAGAAAACTCATTTCAGCCGCTTGTATCCGAGATCTTGTTCTTTCGGTCATAACCCAAAGCTCATGACCATAGATGAGGGTGGGAACGTAGATCGATCGGTAAATTGAGAGCTTTGCCTTTTGACTCAGCTCTCTCTTCACCACGACAGACCGGTACAGCGCCCGCTTCACTGCGGACGCTGCACCTATCCGCCTATCGATCTCACGCTCCAGTTTTCCCTCATTCGTGAACAAGATCCCGAGATACTTAAACTCCTCCACTTGGGTAAGGACCTCCTCCCCGACCCGGAGAGGGCACGCTACCCTTTTCCGGCTCAAGACCATGGCCTCGGATTTGGAGGAACTGATCCTCATCCCGGCCGCATCACATTCAGCTGCAAACCGCTCCAGCGAAAGCTGTAGATCACGAGCTGATGAAGCCAATAGGACCACATCATCTGCAAAAAACAGAGAAGCGATTCTAAGGCCACCAAAACGGATCCTCTCAACACCTTGGCTGCGCCTAGAAATTCTGTCCATAAAAGTTATAAACAGAATCGGTGACAAAGGGCAACCTTGGCGGAGTCCAACTCTCACCGGAAACGAGCCTGACTTACTGCCGGCAATGCGGACCAAGCTCTGACACCGGTCGTACAGGGACCTAACAGCCCATATCAATGGGCCTGGTACCCCATACTCCCGGAGTACCCCCCACAGAACCCCCCGAGGGACGCGGTCGAATGCCTTTTCCAAGTCTACAAAGCACATGTAAACTGGTTGGGCAAACTCCCACGCACCCTCCAGGACCCTGTTGAGGGTGTAGAGCTGGTCTAGTGTTCCACGACCAGGACGAAAACCACACTGCTCCTCCTGAATCCGAGGTTCGACTATCCGACGGACCCTCCTCTCCAGAACACACCCTACGGTCCCCCTTTTTGAATAGGGGAACCACCACCCCAGTCTGCCAATCCAAGGGAACTGCCCCCGATGTCCACGCGATATTGCAGAGTCGCGTAAGCCAACACAACCCCACAACATCCAGAGCCCTAAGGAACTCAGGACGAATCTCATCCACCCCCGGAGCCTTGCCACCGCGGAGCTTTTTAACCACCTTGGCGACCTCAGCACCAGAGATTGGAGAGCCCGACCCAAAGTCCCCAGGCTCCGCTTCCTCAGTGGAAGACGTGCCAGTAGGATTGAGGAGGTCTTCGAAGTATTCCGCCCACCGACTCACAACATCCCGAGTTGAGGTCAACAGCACGCCATCCCCACCATAAATGGTGTTGGTCGCGTACCGCTTTCCCCCCCTGAGACGCCGGATGGTGGACCAGAATCGCCTCGAAGCCGTACGGAAGTCATTCTCCATGGCCTCTCCGAACTCCTCCCACGCCCGAGTTTTTGCCTCAGCAACCACCCGAGCCGCATGCCGCTTGGACTGCCGGTACCTATCTGCTGCTTCCGGGGTCCCACAGGCCAAAAAGGCCCAATAGGACTCCTTCTTCAGCTTGACAGCATCCCTCACCGCCGGTGTCCACCACCGGGTTCGAGGGTTGCCACCACGACAGGCACCAACAACCTTGCGGCCACAACTCCGATAAGCTGCCTCGACAATAGAGGCGCGAAACATGGCCCACTCGGGCTCAATGTCCCCCGCCTCCCTCGGAACGTGTTCAAAGCTCTCCCGGAGGTGGGAGTTAAAGCTCCGTCTTACGGGAGACTCTGCCAGACGTTCCCAGCAGACCCTCACAATACGTTTGGGTCTGCCAGGTCTGACCGGCATCCTCCCCCACCATCGGAGCCAACTCACCACCAGGTAGTGGTCAGTTGACAGCTCCGCCCCTCTCTTCACCCGAGTGTCCAGGACATGCGGCCGCAGATCAGATGAGACGACAACAAAGTCGATCATTGAACTACGACCTAGGGTGTCCTGGTGCCAAGAGCACATATGGACACCCTTATGCCTGAACATGGTGTTCGTTATGGACAATCCATGACGAGCACAGAAGTCCAACAACAGAACACCACTCGGGTTCAGATCAGGGGGGCCGTTCCTCCCAACCACACCCCTCCAGGTCTCACTGTCATTGCCCACGTGAGCGTTGAAGTCCCCCAGCAGAACAAGGGAGTCCCCAGGAGGCGCACCCTCCAATACCCCCTCCAAGGACTCCAAAAAGGGTGGGTAATCTGCGCTGCCGTTCGGCGCATAGGCACAAACAACAGTCAGAGCCCGTCCCCCCACACGTAGGCGAAGGGAGGCTACCCTCTCGTTCACCGGGGTGAACCCCAACGTACAGGCACCAAGATGGGGGGCAACAAGTATGCCCACTCCTGCTCGGCGCCTCTCACCAGGGGCAACTCCAGAGTGGAAGAGTGTCCAACCCCTCTCAAGGAAACTGGTTCCAGAGCCAGAGCCATGCGTTGAGGTGAGTCCGACTATTTCTAGCCGGAACCTCTCAACCTCACACACTAGCTCAGGCTCCTTCCCCACCAGAGAGGTGACATTCCATGTCCCAATGGCCAGCTTCTGTAGCCGAGGATCAGACCGCCAGGGTCCCCGCCCTCGGCCACCACCCATTCCACAATGCACCCGACCCCTTTGGCCCCTCCCACAGGTGGTGAGCCTATGGGAACAAACAGCTTTCGGTAAGTTATTTAAGCTAGCACTAACAGTAAGTCAAACGAGTAATAAAAAAAAGCTAATTTTAAAACAACAACAGATTTGAGATACTGGCAGTTACAGAGGGCGGAGACAGAGTTTTGACGGGCGTGGACTTCAGAGCTCATTATCATAAACCGGTCGTTTAGAACGGAAGTTAGAAATGGCAGAATTAAAAAGGGTATAATTTATTATCTAAGAATTATTTTGTGTATTAAATTCAATGAACGGGGTCTGGATAGCACACAGACATACCATAAAAATTTAAAAAACCCATCTGAGGTCCCCTTTAAGGTCAAGGAACTGGATGGGTCGTTTTGGGTTTGAAGCAGGCGAAGATGAAGGCACTTCCAGGGAGATGACCCTGTGGTCTGAGACACCCAGGTCATATACAGATAAGTTATTGATGAGTACAGTGTCTGTAATCACCAAATCCAGAGTATGCCCCCTGCTGTGCGTAGGGGCGTCAACATGTTGAGTGAGATTAAGAGAGTCCAGAAGAGACTTAAAATCTGTTGCCAGAGGTGAAGAAGAATTGTCCACGTGGATATTTAAGTCGCCAAGAAAAATAGTCTTCACAGGGGAGGTGCAGAAAAAAGTGAGGAGGTCATGCATCTCTGAGTTAAATGAAACATGCGGTTTGGGAGGTCTATAAATTAATATAACATTCATCAGGAGTGGGGCTTTGAAGCTGAAAGCCAGACATTCAAAAGAGGAAAAGTCCTGAGAAGACAGATGAGACAATTTTAAATTACTGCGATAAATTACAGCCAGACCACCACCGCGGCCAGTGCTGCGGGCTCTCTGCAGATAACTGTATCCAGAGGGACACGCCTCATTCAGAGAACTGAACACATCTGGTTGATGCCAAGTCTCTGTAAGACACATGAGGTCCAAGTCCTTCTCCAGAATGTGATCATGAATTAAACATGACTTGTTGGATAGTGACTGCACATTCAAAAGTTCTAATTTAATACCAGTTGGAATAGGAGCTTTTTGAACCGGTTTAAGCAGACTGAAGTCCACTCCACGTTTTCCTTGCCACTTTGTGCGCAATGGACTACAAGGACTACAAGGGCCTACAGACGCAGCGTTCTGATGACGACGTCGAGGTGCGACGCGTGCGACACGTCTTTCAGCCCAGACAGCACTAATCGAATCCGAGTTCGCTTGAGAATAAACGGTTTTCTTTCGAGAGCTTCTATGGATGTAACGAGGTCTACGCAGAAGTCCCAGTTGTTTGATGGTGGAAATAGAAAGAGGAATGGAGCAGTTGTTAAGTTCAAACAACTGCGAAGCCGAGTACGTCAACATCCACGAGCCGGTGGAGGCTAGCACAGAGCTAGCCACTAGCAGCAGGCCCACGGCTCCGAGAAAGATATACAAGAAGCAGAGAGATGTAACTCGAACGAGCATTACCTTGAAGGAGTACAGGAGAGAGTCCAGAACAGTCCAGAGGACACAGGAAGTTGAGAGAGGTAGCAGGTAAGCGAACAATAAGTGCAGCTACGTGGTTCTCAAAGCTAAATTCGTGTTGAAGCTAGCGGGAGCTAGCAGCTCCTACTATTAAAATTTAACACAAGCTAATCATAAACAATAAGCCTGCGTTAAATCGTGTTCAAGCCGTGAAGACAAATTCTCATTTAGCACAGGCTGTAGCTAAACAATCGAGGTACATAAGAAAACGTCTTCATACCGAATGCTAATAAATAATTTAAAAGACATCAGTCTGTACTTACACTAGCGTCATCTGCAGAACTTTGACGAATAGATGGAACAGCACCTTCCTTAAGCAGAAGTTTTTGTGCAAATCCGGCCTGGTACTGTTGGTAGTTGAGAAATGAGTCTGTTGTGAAATGAGCTGCGCAAACTACAACTTTCTTCGGTAATGTCGCCGGGACATTGCCATTAAAAATAAAATTAAGCCACGCATCTCTGTTCTCTGAGACTGGAAGAGTGTGCATCGACACATGTTGTGTAATGCAGCCAACAACGAAACATCGAACTCTAGGAGCCATTGTGCTGAGATGAACTCAGGAAAAACAACCGTGACGTCTTTTATACTGAAGTGGGTGGAGCCTCACCAGGGGTTGCTAGGTGAGGGGCTGGACTCAGGTTGGGGTGGGTTGTCCTACGGCTTGTGACATCACAAGCGCCAGGATTTGAAATCTAGACATTAATATCCCTGAAAAATAAATATACTTAGAGTAAATATACCACTGGGTGCATTTTTTTGGTCCTAGGACTGTTTTTTAAAGAAGTACATACCCAAAGTTGAGTAAAAAAACCCATTAAAAAGTTAATTTTGCATATTAGGTCCCCTTTAAATTATTGATTGAATAGATGGCAAATTTATCATACAGGTACAATATTTATTGACAACACTTTGTTGTCCAGACTTTGGTGCTTAAGAGGTTAGTGTTGATTGGACCTTTTTATTTAACCTGGCAAATCCCATTGAGATCACAGATCTCTTTTGTAAGAGCGGCCTGAACCTGAAGTCAACCTAACATGCATGTTTTTGGACTGTGCGAGGAAACCAGAGTACCCAGAGAAAACTCATGCAAACACAAAGAGAACACAAAAACTCCACACATAAAGACCCCAGGCCCAACCAGGGACTGATCTCAGGAACTTCTTACTGTGAGGTAACAGTACTACCACTAAAGCTGTCGTGCTGCCCTATGAACCTTTGTTCTTTAGTGGTTGGTGTTAAACAGACGTGTTCTTCAGAGAATGACACTAATTGTACCTGTGTTCTTCAGAGGGCAGTGTTGATCGGACCTTTGCAGGTTGTGTGAGAACTCATTGGACATGACAAGGTTGGCCCAGAAGGGGAAGGTGGAGGTATTTAGCAGTGGATAATAGGAAACAGACACTTCCTCTATCTGTCACATCTCTGTTCACTAAACTGTGTGAAATGTCGGGATGGCAGATACATGCTGGTGAAGATTCTCAGTCATCCAGGACATGAGAAAATCAAAAAAAGGCAATCAATACAGAAACAACTGGACATTATTTGTAACAGAGGACGTTACAGAAACGCCTTCTGTTACAAATAAAGTCCAGTTGTTTCTGTATTGATTGCCTTTTTTTGATGGCAGATACACCCACCTGGTAACATTTCAGCTGAAACTCTGTGCTGGGAGGGCCCCCACCCTCTGTTTACATCCCACCATGGAACAGGCTTCTGTGTGCTCACTCGTGGCTGTTTACAGCTCTGCTCCTGTATATAGACAGCTGGATTTGGTTTGTTCTCTCTGCAGGATCGGATCACTTTACAGGATAAGACTCTGAAGCAAACAATGCTGTAAACATTTTGTTGTAAACTTAAAGTAAGCTTGTTTCTGTTGAACATAGAAAATGTTTTTTTGATCTCTGGGGCTTTTTCGAAGATGTTTTATAACAGAAAGGAAACAGCCTAGTTTCAAGGAAAATTTTTATTTCTGATTTTAATTTTTCTTGGTGCAGCCAGGGGGTGGAGGGATTCTGGTTCAGTGGCCTTGAATTCTGCTCTATGCTGATGATGTGATCCTGTTGGCGTCATCGTGTCGTGATCTTCAGCTCTCACTGGAGCAGTTCACAGCCGAATGTGAAGCGACTGGGATCAGAATGAGCACCTCCAAATCTGAGGCCATGGTCCTCAGTCGGAAAAGGGTGGATTGCTATCTTCAGGTCGAGGGTGAGGTTCTGCCTCTAGTGGAGGAGTTCATGTAGCTCAGGGTTTTGTTCACGAGTGAGGGAAAAATAGAGCATGAGACTGACAGACAGATTGGTGCAGCATAATAATATAATAATAATGTCCTTTTTTGTCATCTGTGTATGTTTCCCATACACAGATGAAATTCGTCTCTGCATTTAACCCAACCACCACCAGGTGGTGCAGTGAGCAGCCATAGAAAGCACCCGGGGAGCTGGAGAATTAGGTGTGCACTCATAGACACCCCAAGGTGTGTAGTGGCACCTGCAGTATTGTAGACTCTGTGCTGGTCCGTTGTGGTGAAGAGGGAGCTGAGCTGTAAGGGTACGTTCCTACTCTCACCTATGGTCATGAGCTCTTGGTAGTGAATGAAAGAATGAGACTGATGATACAGGATGTAAAAATGAGTTTCCTCTGCAAAGCAGCTGGACTCTCCCTTAGAGATGGGTGAGAAGTTCAGTTATCTGGAGAGACTCTGAGTTGAACCGCTGCTCCTCCACATCGAGAGGAGCCACTTGAGGTGGTTCAGTTGTCTGGTAAGGATGCTTCCTGGGCGTCTTCCTAGGGTCGTGCTTTGGGCATGTTCAACTGTGAGGAGACCCCAGGGAAGACTCAGGACACGCTGGAGAGACTACGTTTTTCAGTTTGCCTGGGAACACCATGGAGTCATCCCAGCAGAGCTGGAAGAGGTGACTGTGGAAAGAGATGTTTGCTAATCTATCTTCTTTGTAAACCAGATTATTTCTTTCATATATTTTTCATTCTTTGTTTACTTTGTTTCAAAACATAAAAGTGCACTGCGACAACAACTAAAATGTGAAACGAGTTCAAATATAAAATTGTTTATTACATTTTTTTGGTACCTGTATTCATGAGTGGAAAAAATGTTATTCATAACTATTTTACTATGGAATCTTTATTTAAATCCACGCCCTGTAACGCGTAACATGTTTGCAACTTTAGTCTAAAAAAGTTAAGTCTGGTCCTTTGGACATTCAAAAAACAAAAACAAAGCAAAACAAAAAAAATTGTAGAAACTTTTCGTCTTTCCTCCAAAAGGCTCCTTCAGTCTGAGGAGCTGTATTCCTCAGAATGAAGAAGTCTTTCGGAGGAAAGATGAAACGTTTCTACAATACTTTTGTTTTGCTTTGTTTTTTGAAAGTCCAGAGGACCAGACTTAACTTTTTTAGATTTTTAGATTATTGAGCATGCATCAGGATATTTGTAACTTTAGATTCTGCATTATTTGGTTGATATCAGACCGATCCCCCCCACACACACACACAACTGTGTCACAATAAAATCACAGCTCTAAATAACCCCAGCTTAACAAATGGTCAAATTGAACCTGCCCCCACCCATCATAAATCCAGTTTGTTCAGAGTCAGGGGTGAGTGAGTCACTAAACGTTCGTCCTGTCCAGTAACCCAGCCTGTTGAAACTCAGTCATTTCACACAGAGAATGAGTGGAAACAATGTGATCTCAAACACAGCAAGTCACATCTGTGACTCACCTTTCAAGGACAATCTGTCATTATTAACCCTTGAAATCCTGTCGTTGCTCAATCTGTCTTGGTCGGTTGCTGCATTTTGGAAACAGCTCATAGTAAAAAATAAATAAAAAAAAAGTCTTCCTGTTCACTTTAAACCAAATGTATTCAGTATGTTTCAATTCTTGTTTTTCCCTATTTAACACATTTCAGAGTGATTCACCTGACTTCTGCAACTAACTGCACCGGTTACCTGAATCCTTTCTACAGTATTTACAATTAGAGTAAAATCAGAGAAGAAGTCCAAATGGTGGAAGCTAAGGAAAGAAGAATGTTGCGAGAAATTCAGAAAAGAGCTGTTAAAGGGTCTGGGTGGTAAGAAAGAGCTTCCAAATGACTGGTCTACTACAGCAACAGTAATTAGAGAGACAGGTAGGAAGGTACTTGGTGTGTCATCTGGACAGAGAATGGATGATAAGGAAACCTGGTGGTGGAATAATGAAGTGCAGGAAGCTATTCAAAGAAAGAGGATAAGCAAGAATAAATATGACCGTGAGAGGATTGAAGACAGGATACAGGAATACAGTACAGGCGGTCCCTGACTTACGAGCGAGTTCTGTTCGTACGAGGTGCTCGTAACACGAAAATTCATATGTCGGAACCCGAAACACGTGTCGCTCGTAAGTCCGGATTTTCGGTCGTAAGTCGGAAAATGTATGCTAGCGCTACTACGAACACCCATTTTTCAACACAAACGTACATACTGGTTCATAAACATGCTCAGAACTTTGTTTACAAACGGTTAGCTAACTCACTTTCATCTAAAAACACATACCAGTGCTGTATTTTCTGTATGTTCTGTACAACTTTACTGTTCGTTAGTCAGCTCGTAAGTCCGGAACATATGTCGATGACGTCGTAAGTCGGGGACCACCTGTATAAGGAGATGGGACATAGAGCAAAGGCAAAGCAGCAAAGGCAAAGCAGCAAAGGCAAAGCAGTATGTTCTGATGACATACCAGTGGAGGTTTGGAAATGTCTTGGAAAGATGGCAGTGAGGTTTCTGACTCAAATATTCAATGGCATATTTGAGGGTGAGAAAATGCCTGAGGAATAGAGAAGAAGAGTGCTGGTTCCCATTTTTAAGAACAAGGGTGATGTACAGAGTTGTAGCAACTACAGAGGAATTAAGTTGATGAGCCACACGAAGATCTGAGAGTTGTGGAAGCAAGACTTGCGAGAGGTGACTACAGTATTTGTAAGCAGCAGTATGGTTTCATGCCAAGAAAGAGCACCACAGATGCCATCTTTGTTTTGATGATGTTGATGGAGAAGTATAGAGAGGGTCAACAAGAACTTTATTGTGTCTTTGTGGATTTAGAAAAAGCATGTGACAGGGTGCCGAGGGAGGAGGAGTGGTATTGCATGAGGAAATCTGGAGTAGCAGAAAAGTACCGTATTTTCCGAACTATAGGTCGCGGCTTGTTATCATTTTTTTCATGGCCTGCGACCTATAGTCAGGTGCGACCTATGTATGGCTTTTTACAAAATAAGCTGATTTGTAATCATTTATTAACAAAAATTAAACTGAGACACACTCTTACAATAAAGTCAGCTAACAAATATATATTTTAGGTGTTTATCCTGCTAAAATTATTCATTTATTAAAGAAAAGTTCAGCTCAGACACATATTTGCTATAATTTTTATCAAACAATTAATTGTTTTTAAGTGTTAATCTTCTTAAAAGCCTTGCTGTGCGCTCCTGTGGCAGACATTTGCAGCAGAGCTAAACACGGTCCACATTTTGACGTAGGTGCGACCTATATTCAGGTGCGACCTATATATGGATTTTTCCAATTCTTTGGCAATAATTGGACAATGCGACCTATACTCGGGTGCGACCTATAGTCCGAAAAATACGGTATGTCAGACTGGTACAGGGCATGTATGAGGACAGCAGGACAGTGGTGAGATGTGCTGTAGGAGTGACAGATAGCTTCAAGGAGGAGGTGGGAATACATCAAGGATCAGCTCTGAGCCCCTTCTTGTTTGCTCTGGTGATAGACCGACTAAGATGAGTTCAGGCAGGAATCCTCATGGACTCTGATGTTGGCAGATGACATTTTGATCAGTGGTGAGAACATTGAACAGGTGGAAAAGAGCTTGGAAAGGTGGAGATATGCATTTGAAAGAAGAGGAATGAAAGTCAGCCGTAGTAAGACAGAGTACCGGTACATGTGTGTGAATGAAAGAGAGACAGGTGGAACAGTGAGGCTACAAGGAGCAGAGGTCACAAAGGTGCAGGACTTCAAGTAGTTGGGGTCCATTTTCGAGGAAAATGGGAAATGTGGTAAAGAGGTGAAAAAGAGAGTCCAGGCAGGATGGAGTGGATGGAGAAAAGTTTCAGTAGTGATTTATGACTAAAGGGTGTCATCAAAGGTCAAAGGAAGACAATGTTGATACCAGCTATGTTGTATGTTCTGGAGATAGAGACAAGGACAAAAAGACAGGAGACAGAACTTGAACTAGCAGAAATGAAGCTGTTGAGGTTCTCCTTAGGAGTGACAAGGATGGATAAGATTAGGAATGAGATCATCAGAGGTATAAGGAAGATAAAATTAAAGAGGACAGACTGAGATGGTTTTGACATGTCCACAGGAGGGACAGTGTGTAGTAGATTGGCAAAAGGATGTTAGAAAGGCAGCTACCAGGTAAAAGAAAAGATGAGATATATGAATGCAGTTAGAAAGGACATGGTGGTAGTTGGAGTGAGGACAGAGGATGCAAAGGACAGAGTGAGATGGAGGAGGAGGACTCATTGTGGAGACCCCTGAAGAGGGAAAAGCTGAAAGAAGAATATTATTGTCATTTCCAAATGTTGGGACTTTAATTGAAGAAGATAATTGTTGGAGTTTCAGACAGCATTTTATTTGGCACTATTCAACATTTCTTCAGAGATTTTCTAGATTATTTTTATTGTTTTACTGACCTCAGCACGATTCTGGCTATTTATTTAAAGATGTTTTCCAAGAGAATTCATCCAATGAGCCTTGGTTTTCTAGGCAGAAAGCCAGTGTCCCTGAAGCAGACACGTAAAGAAGTATTTTGTTTTTCAGAATAAGAAACCCTGCTTTTAGAAGGGGACATCTATGAAATTGTCTGTAGTCTAAGAAAAAAAAATGGCGGATTATGTTTATAATATCTCAGGTAGATCAGGATTGCTCTAATTTGGAACTTTCTGAGCATGATAATCACCTGACACATTACAAATATTCTCCAGTTACAAAGTCAAGTTTTAACTTTAACGAAAGACGTCAACTGAAATAATATACTAAAACCCCTCACACTTTTCAGTCTAATAAAAATAAGAATATGTTTTACAATTCATTCATATTCATCATAGGCAGAGCATTTAATGAAAGCTTTCATGCCAGAGTAATACACTAAGATCATCTAACAGTGTGTTGAGAAACAACATACCATAGTTGCAGTCAGTTTGGCAAAACCTTGAAAACAACTTTTGTGCAATCTCATGCGATGTCATCACTTTTCCTGCTCAAAGAATGTGTTGTGAATAACACCCATCTACTACCACCTCAAACTTTAGCTCAATATATTTATACAATTGGCCTTGGGTGTCCTGAAAGGCGCTTTTAAATAAAATGATTATTATTATTATTACCCTGATGCATGCTCAATAATCCAGGTAGAAAAATCCAAAAAAGCTAAGTCTGGTCCTCTGGACATTCAAAAAACAAAACAAAACAAAGCAAAAAAAAAAACTGTAGAAACGTTTCGTCTTTCGTCCGAAAGACTTCCTCAGTCTGAGAAGCTGAGTTCAGCTCAGTCTTATAAATAGCACCCTCCCACAGTGGATCAACCAGTTGGCTGATGACAGCCGAAACCAGCTGCTCACATGATCAAGGAGGACCATCAGCCTGACGATGGATCGTTAACACCCTGATGGTTGTTTGCTATTCACAGAGGGCTGAGTGATACTAGCAATAACAGCATTGTAAGTGGGGGACAGTTGAACCCGGAGGCCTCCACCTCTGTTTAATGATGGACGGTTTCTTTTCACAAAGATGGCCTCCTTTACTCCTCTCTCAAACCATTGTTCCTCTCTATCAAGGATGTGAACATCTTCATCCCTGAAAGAGTGACCGCTGGCCTGGAGATGAGTGTAGACCGCAGAGTCCTGACCTGATGATGTTGATCTTCTGTGCTGGGCCATCCTTTTGGCCAGTGGCTGTTTAGTTTCCCCGATGTAAGACTGATCACAGCCCTCCTGACACTGAACAGCATACACAATATTACTCTGTTTGTGCCGGGGGACTGGATCTTTGGGATGAACCAGTCTTTGTCGTAATGTATTTTGGGGTTTAAAAGCCACTGGGACGTTGTGTTTAGAAAATAAACGTCTCAATGTCTCTGAAACTCCCGCAACATACGGAATGACCACTGGTCTGGGTCTGGGTTCCTTCTTTTCACCTGATGGCTGGCTGGAGTCCTGTTTGGGTTTCTTCTCTGCTTTCAGGAAGGCCCAGTTAGGATATCCACATTTCTCTAGAGCCTGTTTTGTGTGTGATTTCTCCTTCTGTCTGGCTGCTGAGTTAGTGGGGACGCTGTCTGCTCTGTGGTACAGAGTCCTGATGACTCCTAACTTGTGCTCCAGAGGGTGATGGGAGTCAAACTGTAAATACTGGTCTGTGTGTGTGGGTTTGCGGTACACCTCAGTTTGCAAATTTCCTCTATCAGAAACTGAGACCTCACAGTCCAAGAAAGCCAACCTGCCATTTTTTACATCTTCTCGTGTGAACTTGATATATTTATCCACAGAGTTGATGTGATCAGTGAAATGTTGGACTTCCTGAGATTTAATTTTAACCCAGGTGTCGTCAACATACCTGAACCAATGACTTGGTGGTCTCCCTGAAAAGGATGTCAAAGCTCTCTTTTCTACCTCCTCCATGTACAGGTTGGCAACAATAGGAGAAACTGGAGACCCCATAGCACACCCATGTTTCTGCCTATAATATTGCTCCCCATATGTGAAGTAGGTTGACTGCAGGCACAGTTTCAAGAGTTGACACAGTTGTTCTGTGGAAAGTGTGGTCCTGTTGCTCAGAGTGGTGTCTGATTTTAACCTTAAACAGACCACCTCTACTGCTTCATCAACAGGAATGCACGTAAAGAGTGATGTGACATCAAAAGAGACCATTGTTTCATCAGTCTCCATGATGACATCCCTCACCTTATCCACAAAGTCCATGGTGTTCTGTATGTGGTGTTCTGAGCTGCCAACTAAAGGGATGAGTACAGATGCCAGATATTTGGAAACATTGTAAGTGACCGAGTTAATCATGCTAACAATTGGTCTTAAAGGTACACCCTGTTTGTGGATTTTGGGTAAACCATACAGACTTGGCGTGGCCTCCCCTGGGTACAGTCTGTGGTACAGAATATTGTCAATAGCCTTGTCCTGCTTCAAAATTTTCAGGCAATCTATCAACTTCTTCTTGTAACCACTTCCTGGATCCAGGAAGTGGTTACAAGAAGAAGTTGATAGATTGCCTGAAAATTTTGAAGCAGGACAAGGCTATTGACAATATTCTGTACCACAGACTGTACCCAGGGGAGGCCACGCCAAGTCTGTATGGTTTACCCAAAATCCACAAACAGGGTGTACCTTTAAGACCAATTGTTAGCATGATTAACTCGGTCACTTACAATGTTTCCAAATATCTGGCATCTGTACTCATCCCTTTAGTTGGCAGCTCAGAACACCACATACAGAACACCATGGACTTTGTGGATAAGGTGAGGGATGTCATCATGGAGACTGATGAAACAATGGTCTCTTTTGATGTCACATCACTCTTTACGTGCATTCCTGTTGATGAAGCAGTAGAGGTGGTCTGTTTAAGGTTAAAATCAGACACCACTCTGAGCAACAGGACCACACTTTCCACAGAACAACTGTGTCAACTCTTGAAACTGTGCCTGCAGTCAACCTACTTCACATATGGGGAGCAATATTATAGGCAGAAACATGGGTGTGCTATGGGGTCTCCAGTTTCTCCTATTGTTGCCAACCTGTACATGGAGGAGGTAGAAAAGAGAGCTTTGACATCCTTTTCAGGGAGACCACCAAGTCATTGGTTCAGGTATGTTGACGACACCTGGGTTAAAATTAAATCTCAGGAAGTCCAACATTTCACTGATCACATCAACTCTGTGGATAAATATATCAAGTTCACACGAGAAGATGTAAAAAATGGCAGGTTGGCTTTCTTGGACTGTGAGGTCTCAGTTTCTGATAGAGGAAATTTGCAAACTGAGGTGTACCGCAAACCCACACACACAGACCAGTATTTACAGTTTGACTCCCATCACCCTCTGGAGCACAAGTTAGGAGTCATCAGGACTCTGTACCACAGAGCAGACAGCGTCCCCACTAACTCAGCAGCCAGACAGAAGGAGAAATCACACACAAAACAGGCTCTAGAGAAATGTGGATATCCTAACTGGGCCTTCCTGAAAGCAGAGAAGAAACCCAAACAGGACTCCAGCCAGCCATCAGGTGAAAAGAAGGAACCCAGACCCAGACCAGTGGTCATTCCGTATGTTGCGGGAGTTTCAGAGACATTGAGACGTTTATTTTCTAAACACAACGTCCCAGTGGCTTTTAAACCCCAAAATACATTACGACAAAGACTGGTTCATCCCAAAGATCCAGTCCCCCGGCACAAACAGAGTAATATTGTGTATGCTGTTCAGTGTCAGGAGGGCTGTGATCAGTCTTACATCGGGGAAACTAAACAGCCACTGGCCAAAAGGATGGCCCAGCACAGAAGATCAACATCATCAGGTCAGGACTCTGCGGTCTACACTCATCTCCAGGCCAGCGGTCACTCTTTCAGGGATGAAGATGTTCACATCCTTGATAGAGAGGAACAATGGTTTGAGAGAGGAGTAAAGGAGGCCATCTTTGTGAAAAGAAACCGTCCATCATTAAACAGAGGTGGAGGCCTCCGGGTTCAACTGTCCCCCACTTACAATGCTGTTATTGCTAGTATCACTCAGCCCTCTGTGAATAGCAAACAACCATCAGGGTGTTAACGATCCATCGTCAGGCTGATGGTCCTCCTTGATCATGTGAGCAGCTGGTTTCGGCTGTCATCAGCCAACTGGTTGATCCACTGTGGGAGGGTGCTATTTATAAGACTGAGCTGAACTCAGCTTCTCAGACTGAGGAAGTCTTTCGGACGAAAGACGAAACGTTTCTACAGTTTTTTTTTTTGCTTTGTTTTGTTTTGTTTTTTGAATGTCCAGAGGACCAGACTTAGCTTTTTTGGATTATTATTATTATTAATTGACAGTTGTATCATTTTCTGTGTTGGCTAAATTTTATTATTTGTAGCCGCCTGCTTGAACTTGTTTGCCCTAAAAGATAAACATTTATTGATGCACACCGATAATAACTTTATGAGTTTCAATAAAAGTTGCACCCTGTCACAGAGTGAAGGGAATCAGTGGAAATACCCTCCGTCTGTCGGTAAATGGTAAATAGACTGTACTTATATAGCACCTTTCTATCTTCTAAAGATACTCAAAGCTCTTTACAACAATCTGTGCCTCATTAACCCATTCATACAGCACTCTATCTATACAAACAATAATCAGAGCTTTATCACATTTATACACTGATGGGACACACACCAGAGGCAACGAGGAGTTCGGTGTCTTGCCCAGGGACACTTCAGCATGTGACTGGTGGAATCAAACCCCTAACTCTTCCTTTGGAGGATGACTGTTCTAGCCACTCAGCCACAGCTGCCCCAGTCCACTGGGCGGTCCATTCATTCATCTGTTTGTGGATGTTGGGAGCATGAAATTTAGAAGAAGAAAAAAAGTGAGGTATCACTTCCATTTTGGTGTGTGGCTACATCTAGGCAAAATAAATATTCTTTAAAAAAAGTTGCTAAGTCAAAATCCAAGATGGCCATCCCCATATGCGTACCGGTATATGTGTGTGTGTGTGTGTGTGTGTGTGTGTGTGTGTGTAAACCAGCTACCCCCAATCATTTGAAGAAACTGCTTTCTAGTTTTTATATTGCTTAAAAGTGTGGTTTCCTCAAGTGATTGGGGTGGTTGAAGATTAATCTATGGTAGCCAAGGCCAACATTGGTCACCCCGTGGCTCTGCCATTGTTCCTGGTTGTAGATAGGCCTGTCGCGATAAACAATAAATCAATTAATCGCATGATGAAAACTATCGACCTAATTTTCATTTATCGGCTTTATCGTTTCTTCGTGTTTCTCTGTTTCTACTGAAGACATGTATTGAACGCCTTTTTGATTTATCATGTCCTGGATGACTGAGAATCTTCACCAGCATACCTACTGAAGACACTGGATGACAAAAGACTCAACTCCAGTGCTCTTCACTGACCCCTCCTTTTCTCTTTAAAATCTGTTTTAACGGTCCAAAATTGCGTTTTTGGAGCGTTAAAAGCAGCTAAGCTGAGAAGATAAGCTACAAGCTAAGCTAACAGGCCGACCTTGGGAAAAAACATCCGTCTTGTCAAAGCTCCAAAATTCCCGGTTGAAACCCGTGCCTTTGGGTAAAAAGTTGTTTTTCTCTGCAAAAAGATGCTGATAACTTGTTGTTTATTGATTTTTAAACATTTTGTGTGAAAATGCTATGCTAAAGAGTTCAAACCACACAGAGCGTCCGTCATTTTGAGTACCAAAAAACAGGAACAAGAGACAGCCCATGTCACGTCAAGGGGCCTCCCTCCCATTTTTCGTAGACATGCTGCTCGCTCCCTCACTATCTATCCTTCTGTTCAGTCTTTTACTGCCACCCAGTGGTAAAAAAATGGTACTACACACAACATTAACCAACATTTCTTCTTAAAGCTATAGTATGTAAGATTGTAATGTAGTCTGTAACTTTTCAAACAATATATTTTTAACATATTTCTTCACTCAGTCACTATCTACTGACAAACTGATGTTAGACAAAGTAATCTCTGAAAAAAACTATAGTCCCCTTGCTTCTCTATCAGCATTTATAAAAACACTGAAAACACAAGAGTGACCAGGACACTGACAGCCAATAAAAACAGAGTTGTTTGTCACGCCCCAACCCACGCCCCCACCTGTCCCAGCCGCAGCTCGTTCTCATTCAAAGGATTGCAAAGCGATGCAGGACTGTTTTTTATGTGACACAAAATGTATTAAATATCCCTTCTTTATCCCAGAGCTGGACTTTTATTTAGTTTTTTTGCCAAAAGCCAAGTGATCGCTTCATCCTTCACTGACAGGAATGAGGAAATGGATTTGTCACGACTCACGAGCGAATTAAAACATGTCCAACGTTGCTTTGTGAACCTCTGATGATTTCTGCTGGATTTTGTGTTGTAGGATGAGTGATTCGTGGTTTTATTAAATTTTTTAAACAGTTATATTATCATATAAACACAGAATATCGCAGCGCAGAGACAGGAGGAGGTGGAGCATTCCAGACATTCCAGACCAGCGCAGCGACATGAGGAAGTCACGAGCGAATTAAATCATGTCCAAACGTTGCTTCGTGAACCTCTGCTGGTGTCTGCAGGATTTTGTGTTGTAGGATGAGTGATTCGTGGTTTTATTAAATTTTTTTAACAGTTATATTATCATATAAACACAGAATATCGCAGCGCAGAGAGACCGGAGGAGGTGGAGCATTCCAGACATTCCAGACCAGCGCTGACATGAGGAAGTCACGAGCGAATTAAATCATGTCCAAACGTTGCTTCGTGAACCTCTGCTGGTGTCTGCAGGATTTTGTGTTGTAGGATGAGTGATTCGTGGTTTTATTAAATTTTTTTAACAGTTATATTATCATATAAACACAGAATATCGCAGCGCAGAGAGACCGGAGGAGGTGGAGCATTCCAGACATTCCAGACCAGCGCTGACATGAGGAAGTCACGAGCGAATTAAATCATGTCCAAACGTTGCTTCGTGAACCTCTGATGATTTCTGCTGGATTTTGGGTTGTAGGACTAGCGCTCCATGGTTTTATTTTATCTTATTAGAAGGTTTTATTAACATAAACACAGAATATCGCAGCGGTTCTGAGCAGAGAGCAGCAGGGGGCGGAGCAGATCCCAAGTTCAGTTGCAGAGCACTGAGCCATATATGGCTCTGAGGGGAGGGAGCAGAATGCTTTTCTGCGCTGAAAATATTTCTAAGTCCCAGAGTCCCAGAGTGTTCAAATATCGCAGACCCGAGCTTTAAGTTTGACAATGGTTACTAAGGGGCCGAGATGGTGTAGAGGCAGGGCAGCCGGCTCAGGACCGGAAGGTCCCGGGTTCGATCCCCAGTCACTGCATACCTCGTTGTGTCCCTGGGCAAGACACTTTACCTCGAGTTGCTCCCGGTAGGACTGGATGGCGCCTTGCATGGCAGTCTACCGCTACCGGTGTATGAATGTGTGTATGAATGGGTGGATGGCTGGTACTGTGAAGCCTTTTGGGGCCCCTCATAGGGGGCTGGAAAGCACTATATCTGTATAAGTAAGCTCCATTTACCTTTACCAATGTCAAATTTCAAGGAATATTATTAGGGGTGCACCGATTTCAATTTTCTGGCCGATCACCGATTTTTAGAAAGTCTGACCTGCCGATTCCGATTTTGGCCGATACCGATTTTCAGGTGTTAAAAGGTCAAAATGCACCCTAAATTTTCACGATTTTCCTACCTTTGCGGAGACAGATTCGATCGGTAGATAAAATCGGCTTCGCATTTAAAGATCGGCCGATCACCGATCTCCCCAAATTAAGGAAATCGGGGCCGATCGATCGGCCGGACGATTTATCGGTGCATCCCTAAATATTATTGTTTATCGCAATAATTTCTGTGGCAATTAATCGCCCAGCAAAATTTGTTATCGTGACAGGCCTAGTTATGGATTAAATTACTCCCTCCACTTTCCAGGTTCTGTCACTCTGTTCTGCCTCCAACAAGCAAAACAATAAAATAACATAAAACTCTGTCCTTCTCCACAGTGTAATCCCTACCCTCTTGACTACCGTGCATCAGAAACATTAAAGCCCCACTGACATGATATTTTAATTTTCATAAAATTGCTCAAAATAAATATCTTTTATCATTTAAATATGTTCATTTTTGCAAACAAAATGATAAATCACTTTAATATTGCTTTAAAAGTGATTTTGAACTTCAAGCAGTGTTTAATCATGGGAAATCCCATTACACGCGAACGCACCATCTGTGACGTAATGAGAGGCAGAGCTCTGGGCTTGTCAAAGTGCGCGGGTATGAGCAGCTTGACATGAAAGTAAGTCTGATACAGCATCAGACCTAAATTAGATCCTGTTGTTTCTTGTTCCATCACCCAAACTGTTTTCTGCTTCCCAAAATGAAGACAAATAGCTCAAATCTTCACATAGATTGATAAATTTGTCGGGTTTTAAATTGTCCGCTATTAAAGAGACCAGAGCCCTCTCTCTGCCTCACACTCTGCACACTACGTCACAGATGGTGCATTCACGTGTAATCGGATTTCCCATGATTACGGCTTGAAGTTCAAAATCACCTTTAAAACAAAATTAAAGTGATTCATCATTTTGTTTGCAAAAACGAACATATTTAAATGATAAAAAATATATATTATGAGCAATTTTATGAATAGTAAAAAAAAATCATGTCAGTGGACCTTTAAGGTTTACTTTCATTCTCTGTTCAGTTCCAGTACAGAAAAACACTCATCTTGAAAACTACTAATTTAATATTAAACTCTTTCAGCGATGGGGGACATTGGCAACTCGGCATACTGCTGTTTAGTGGTTCGTGATTACCACATTGTCTTCAACAGTTGAGCTTAAAGTTTAGAGCAAAGATCTTTTGCACTGTGATGAATGACTGAGCTACAAACAGCAACTCTTAGCTCAGTATCTGTAAAACTGACTGACTTACAGCATTTATATGTTTAGTTAGGTTAGTTAGCTGTGGCTGCCATCTTGGAGTTGGGTAGGCTCCACAGGTTTATTGGTTGTAGATGTACATTCAGTTTTTTTTTTTTTACTGAAATTTGCATTGAAATATGTCCAGTTGTTTAAGAGATTTTTTGCTAACAGACAAATGTTGCCTCCAAATGGTTAATGGCACATTTTTAAACAACACCTTGCACACTCTATCAGCACGCAGACGATAGATTGGAGCTCAGTCTCAGCTGCTACAGCAATGTTTCTGTTTCTAACGTCAGTTGGCTGTGGCAGCCATCTTGAATCGGGTTGCCTCCAGAAGTTAGTTATACATTTAATTACTTTCTGATAATTTCAAATAGCATTCCACCAATGGTTTGTAAGATGTTTTGGTAATTAACAGACACAAACACAATGCAAGGGTTAAAACATTATCAACTGTCTTCTTCTATCAGTAATGGGTAATAAGCAAACATAAAAATGCAGGAGACGATTACCAGTACTGTATGTAGAGCAGCCATGACAGATTTAAAGATGTTTAGACTAAAGACTTAAGATGCCATTTTTAATTAAAGCAGATTGTAATTTACTGCACTGATAACATTCCTTTTAGACTCAATGTTTTCTCCGTGACAATATCTAAAGTCTGTTCAGGTAAAAGTTCCCATGGTGCGTTCAGGACGACAGAGTAGTGTTGGGGGTCGTTTTGATCTGGGTGCTGATTTCTCTGCCAGGATCTGTGGCCAGCGGCAGTCTACGTTCAGACCATCTGTAACGGTGCAATATTTAATGCTGCATATGTCAGAACAACAGGACTGAACTCTTCTCAGATTTCGGTTCAGTCCAAACCTTGGGTGGAAATTCTAGGGGGGACTGGTGGGGTCTGGACCCCCCAATTTTGGAAAAACCAAAGGTTGACCACCCTCCCCCAATTTTTATTTATTTTTCTTCTTTCAGCTGCTCCCTTCTTCAGGGGTCGCCACAGTAATGGTGTGGTCACACCGAACAGCTTTTCAGCAGCAGTAGCGTCCAGTTTACATGTAAAGTCAATGGGGGACGCGCTTCCAGCTACATCTTGGCGTCGGGCGTCACGTCGCGTGCGTGTTGAGCATGCTGGAAAGCGTTTTCCGTGCACGTGAACCGGCTTCAGCCTCCAAACCGCGCATTCAACATGCTGAAGATTTCGCGGTTCAAACTTTCAAACGCCGCTCAACTCTCCCTGATTGGTTGGTGTGTCAACCAATCAGGGAGAGTCGGGGGGAGAAGAGAGGGGGAGAAGAGAGGAGGAGAAGAGAAGGGGGAGAGTCCCTATGTGACGCGGAAACGAGGGGGCGCGCGCACTATGTGACGTATTGTTTGTGGGACACAGAAAAGACCCGCGAGGTCGTGTACTATGGAAGAGAAACTCATTGTAGCTGTGTGTTCGCGACAAGTCCTTCACGACCAGTCAAGTCTGCTCCACAGAGACGGAAATAAAAAGCTCCTCGCCTGGCGGAGTGCGCAGGACTCTGTGCGCAGGACTCTGTATACCGGTAAGCTCCTCCCACACACCCCGCAGCAGTTTCGCGTTCTGGCTTTCTGGTCCAAGTAGGTCCCGACACCAAGTGCGTCCACTTGCGTGCGTGACGAGCTTTTTGGAGGTTGAAACGCTGTTCGGTGTGACCACACCATGAAGGCAGTTGTTTTTACAGTGAATGTCCTTCCCGACACAACCACAGACCACCTAGCTCCCACAGCCCTCTGTGTGGAGCAGAGGGCTGCCATCTAGGGCACCCAGGGGAGCAGATGGTGGGGGTTGGAAGCCTTGCTAAAGGGCCCAGAGTGGGCAAAATTAGGGTGGAGGAAGGTGTGGGTGTTTCACCTTTTTCACTAGCCTGGCCCTCGCCTTCCTGCACAGCTCCGCTCAATTCTCATTTCCCTTCACTGCTCAGTCTGGGACTTCTCCCATAGACAACGATTTCTCCGGCTGATTTTTGACCGGACCAATCAGAGAACAGAAGGGGCGGAGTTTTTGGCCCCTAACCCACGCCCCCACCTGTCCCAGCGCGCAGCCAGCGAGCAGCCGCATGTTCTCATTCAAAGCGATGCAGGACTGTTTTATATGTGACACAAATGTATTAATTTCCCCTTCTTAATCCCTTATCTGGAGTTTTCTTTTGTTTTTTTGGCCAAAAGTCAAGTGATCGCTCCCTCCTCCTCCTCCTCTCTCTCCGCTGAGTGCAAAGAATAAGGAAGTGCCTCAGGTTGTCACGAGAGAAAAAAACTCGGGTTTTACGTTGTTGCCCGAGTCCCTGCATATTTTCTGGTCTTCTGGTGTGCTGGACCAGCGCTACATGGTTTTATTTTATATTTTTCAAACGTTTTATTAACATATAAACACAGAATATGCAGGCAGCGAGAGAAAATGCAGCAGGAGGCGGAGCTGATGTCAAGTTCGGCAGAGCACAGAGGGGGAGGGAGCAGAATGCTTTCCCTGTTCAAAATTTTTCTAAGATCCAATGGTTTTGTTCCTCAGGCAGAGGCCACGCCTCCAGCAAGAATCGTTTCTCAATGGAGAAAGTCCAGACCCTAGTCCGAAGCGAAGTGAAGGACAAGGGTCTGGTTTTAACCAGGCTACTTTTTCACCCACATTTTGATGTTGTTTGTAGGGGGAGTTGAACCGACAACCTTCTGATCACAGGCCCACTTTCTCTAGCCTCTACTCCACCACTCCCCCAATACATCATCAAAAATTAAATCAAAATAAATCATTTGAGACAACTATAATTTTAGGCTCTATAAAGACAAGAAAGCATGTCCACCATTTATATCAACAATACAATTAATTTACGTCTTTCAAAAATCTGCCCCGTCCCCCCCCCCGTCCCCCGCATGACCAGGAAGTAAATCAAACACTTTAAATCGGGGCTTTTCAACTAAACTGTTCAGGGGGCCACAGTTACTGAAAGTCCAGAGCTCAGGGGCTGGATATCCAGCAACTATTGTCATTAAGTTTGTTTTACAGTTTAAAATCTAGTTTTGTATAACATTGAACCCATTGGTGGGCCGAACTGAGTCCACCCATGGGCCTGATTTGGCCCCGGGGCCGCCAGTTGAATAGACAAAAAAGTAGCACAGGGTTGAATGGAGACAGACGTTCAGTTAGTGCTCCTGTCAGTTTAGTTTCTGCAAGTTGTCTACCTGCAAACACAGTAATGAATGTTTCATTTTTTTTCTGTTTGACAAAAGTACGTTTGACTTTATCTTAAGGGAACCATCTCCTAAAAAACCACTCTTACAAAAGTCCCTGTTAACACACGTTTAAAATCAGAGGATGCTTAAAAAATGTCTCGGCAAACTCTGAGACCTTTTATTCTGCATTTTTTTAAATGATTAAAAAACTGCCTTCATGTCCTAGATTGTTTTGTTTTTTTCTTGTTTTTTTATGTCATCAAAGTCCTTCTGGGCGGCCCACTCCCATCTGTCTCTTCTACTAAGGGCTGTTTCAGCTGAACGTGGGGAGAAATAAAACTGGCATCATTTCACAGATGATGAGTGATCAAATCACATAAACAGGCTGATAAGAAAGTGTCTGAATTATTCAGAGAAAACCAGAGTCTTTTGTTCCTGAAGTAGACTGGTTTCCTCTCGGGATAATAAAACAGATACAGTATATCTGTACTAAGGGATATTAAAGGGATAGTCCACTAAACTTTAGAGTGGTGTTCTGTCTAATAATTATCTATATTACCGTAGTATCCTATCAGCTGTGACATCAGGCATGGAGCACAAAGTACAGAGTAAAAGGCTAAAGCATTTGTCTTTGTAGACTAATGGACAAACAAAAGACAATCAATCAGTTTTCATTCAATCCTGTTCTGTAATCATTTTGGCCGAATCTATGTTCAATAGAAACTTGAATCATATCTGTAGAGTCCATCCATTCATCATCCATACATCATTTATCAACTCATATCCATTCATCCATCTGTCCATCCATCCATTCATCATCCATATATCATCCATCCGTCCATCATTCACCCATTCATCCATCCATTCATCATCCATTCATTCATCCATCCATTCATCCATCCATCATCTGTCCATCCATCCATCTATCCATCATCCATTCATTTATTTGTCCATCATCCATCCATCCATCCATCCATTATATTTACCCACATCTTCCTTTTCGGGTAACGGGGGTTGCTTGTGTCCATATCCAGCAGTCACTGTGCGAGAAGTAGGGGACACCCTGTACAGGTCTCCAGTCCATCACAGTGACACACAAGTCCCTATCATAAGACAGCTCAGCCCGGCTCTGATGTGTGTTCAAGCCTCCAACGAGCATTCAGAAAAAACACCAAGGCGCATTGCCGAGTTAATTTTACTCGCCTCTTATGCGCCGCTGAGCCGCCACTAGAGGTAGTGTCAGGGGCGCATCCAAGCCGGGCAGACCTACTTGTGAATAAAACCCGCGGATCCGCGCTCAGAATATGATAGACATCAGTGTGCAACTGCAGGATTAATCAACAGGCAGATTTAT
>JBBPBX010000092.1:0-17199 GCA_038048925.1 Garcialebias charrua | reverse complement strand
TATGCGCCCTCCTGACACTGAAAGCTCTCAGTAGTAAAATTGGTCTGTCTCACCCATTCATTCAGCAGCTGGGTCTGTGCCTTCTGAAGAATCTTGCTTGCCCGGTGCCCGCTGACCAAAGATTTCAGTTACAGGCTCTTCAGAACAATGCCACTTTGTCTGCATCTGAAGTTGAATCGCAAGTGGTTCCTAGTCTGCTCTCTTCCTTGCCGTTTTCTCAAACTCTTTAACTAGTTTGAGACACTCCTGGCCAAAGTGGTTCAAAATATCATGATGCATGCTCAATAATCCAGGTAGAAAAAAATCTAAAAAAGTTAAGTCTGGTCCTCTGGACATTCAAAAAACAAAACAAACAAACAAACAAACAAAACTAGAAAAGTTTCATCTTTCATCCGAAAGCACTTCTTCAGTCTTCTTCTGCATTGTCTTGGATTTATTTGTAATGCATAATGAAACAACTAAAAGAACATCCCCTGAGTGGTGATTCCAATAGGGATTTGTTTTCTATCTGTTGTTCATAATGACATCCAGAAGTGCTAATTAGAATGTGACTCGTGTTCTACACTTTTTTTTCTTCTTCTTTTTTTACCATTTTAACTTTATTTTGTATCAGTTAGGTATTTTACAGTTGTTATTTAACTGCTCACCCACGCTCATAATTTCCTACTATGTATTCTGCACTCTATATGTAGGGCACATTTTTCTCTACAATCAAACATGAATTAGCATTTTGAGGGGTCGTGCAAGGTTGATTATCTTACACAAGCACTCTCCTGCTGGTTTGTGAATCAAATAGCTAACCTCCTAATTGGAAGAAAATCACTCAACAACTCAGCCATGGTTGAAAGCTGCATCTCAAACCTGATATTCAAAGGTCCAAACGTGATTTTTAGAAAAGGTCAAAGTTCTAGAGTCATTAGTAATAAGCACATCCTGTTCATTAAATTGGCAAATTACAACCAAATCAAATGTCTTTTTTGCCTAAAATAGTTTGCCACTTTATTTTTTGCAATAAAGTGTATTGTTCACTGTGTTTTAATTAGTTTTTTAACCTAAAAACAGACAAATTTAAAGTGATGTTTTGTCAAATCAGTGGTTATTACTTTATCAGCATGACTTTAGTTGGAAAGCACAGATTGTGGAGAGGCACAATCTGTTGTCTGTTAGCAAATTATTCCATGATGTCTTAATTATAGTCCAAACAAGAGTATCACATGTGGCACATTATACACTCATCAACAAACTATTACAAGTACAACCATTTCAACTATCGTCGTACAGCAAAAATAGAGCCTTGTAAATCTGAGGTACCCCAGACACTTATGTATGCATATGTACATATCTATGTACAGTATATGCTTAAATATGTATGTATGTATACATTTCCATAGGTTAATCATAAATGTAGTACCCTCTACCACCTTGCGCATGTGCATATTGTCATTTTCCCAAATTTGTGTATTCAACTTCTTTTTTGATGATTTCATGCTTGTGCAATTTTTTTCTTTCTGTATAATTATAAAAAGCTACTGGATGCCTCAAATTCCCCCCTCGATCACTGGATGGATGGATGGATGGATAGATGGATAGATGGATGGATAGATAGATAGATAGATAGATAGATAGATAGATAGATAGATAGATAGATAGATAGATAGATAGATAGATAGATAGATAGATAGATAGATAGATGGATGGATGGATGGATGGATGGATAGATGGATGGATGGATAGATAGATGGATAGATGGATAGATATGGATAGATAGATAGATAGATAGATAGATAGATAGATAGATAGATAGATAGATAGATAGATAGATAGATAGATAGATAGATAGATAGATAGATAGATAGATAGATAGATAGATAGATAGATAGATAGATAGATAGATAGATAGATAGATAGATAGATAGATAGATAGATAGATAGATAGATAGATAGATAGATAGATAGATAGATAGATAGATAGATAGATAGATAGATAGATAGATAGATAGATAGATAGATAGATAGATAGATAGATAGATAGATAGATAGATAGATAGATAGAAGATAGATAGATAGATAGATAGATAGATAGATAGATAGATAGATAGATAGATAGATAGATAGATAGATAGATAGATAGATAGATAGATAGATAGATAGATAGATAGATAGATAGATAGATAGATAGATAGATAATAGATAGATAGATAGATATCCTTGCAAAAAATAAAGTGGCAAACTTAGGCAAAAAAGACATCTAATTTGGTTGTAATTTGCCAATTTTCATGAAAAGGATGTGCTTATTACTCTATCCATCCATCCATCCATCTATCTATCTTTCCATCCATCCATCCATCCATCCAACTTACCTACCTACCGACCGACTTACCTACCTACCTACTAACTTAATTACACTTATTTAATCACTAGTGCTGGGCAAAGATGAAAACTTTTAATTGCGATTAATCTGAAATGTCCTTCTGATTAATTTTGATTAATGTCATTAGTATGCACAAAATTAAATTATGACTTAAATGTGCTTAGAATATTTTTAAGTTACTGTTTTATAGATAAATGTTCAGTACATTAAAAAGGCATTTTTAACAGCAGTGTTCTAACAATTAAAGTATTTCTAACAACATAAACATGAACATATCAAATATGAAGCCAAAGCTATTTGCCTGGGTAAAATGTTTTTATTTTATTTTAGAGTGAAAATAAAAAAAAATCCTAAACCCAAAACCACAATCATAACAGATTAACAACAAATTCAAAATATACATGTTTTTTTCTCAAATGTTACAAGAATAAACCTTTTTAAATCAGGAGCACATTAACAGTTTATCTCCTGACGCTGCTCAATAATCCAGGTAGATACATCTAACCAGGTTAAGTCAGGTCTTCTGGATGGATTCTTCTTTGTTGAAATGTTTTGTATTTTATTCAAAATACTTCAGTCTGAGGAGGTGCTAGAAACGCAGTAAAATAGCACTCAACCAGTTTTTGCTAGCCAGAATCAGTATTCACATGAAAAAGTAGGACCATCAACCCAACAATTGATCTAAAAAGTTAAGTCTAGTCCTCTGGACATTCAAAAAAACAAAACAAAGCAAACCAAAACAAAAACATTGTAGAAATGTTTCATCTTTCATCCGAAAGACTTCTTCAATCTGAGGTGCTGTATTCAGCTCAGTCTTATAAATAGCACCTTCTCATAATGCAGCGTTTCTCAAATAGTGGGGCACGCCCCCCTGGGGGGAGCAGTGAGATGCCAGGGGGGCCTCATGTGACCCAATTTTGAATTGTCTTGTTCACATTTTGAAAGTAAAATGGTAAGTGTAATTGCACATCCACTACAGCAGGGGGCAGTGGCGCTGTTATTGTCAGACTGAGCGCGCAGAATAGTTTTTTCACGGAGCAAGCCACACAGCGCATGAGAAGTTTTATAAAGTGCAGCGAAGATACAGCATGGAAAAATATTTAACAGGGATGAAAAGAAAGGCAAAGACGGACAAAGCAAAAAATTGTAGAAACGTTTCGTCTTTCATCCGAAAGGCTGATGGTCCTCCTTAATCATGTGAGCAACTGGTTTCGGCTGTCATCAGCCAACTGGTTGATTCACTGTGAGAGGGTGCTATTTATTAGACTGAGCTGAATACAGCATCTCAGACTGAGGAAGTCTTTCGGACGAAAGACGAAACGTGTCTACAATTTTTTTGCTTTGTTTTGTTTTTTTGAATGTCCAGAGGACCAGACTTAGCTTTTTTTAGATTTTTCTACCTGGATTATTGAGCATGCATCAGGGTATTTTGAACCACTTTGGCCAGGATTGCCTCAAACTTGTTAGAGAGTTTGAGAAAACAGCTAGGAAGAGGGCAGACTACAGGAACCACTTGCGATTCAACCTTAGAAACAGAGGTGGAGGCCTCCGGGTTCAACTGCCCCCCTCTTACAACGCTGTTATTGCTAGTATCACTCAGCCCTCTGTGAATAGCAAACAACCATCAGGGTGCTAACGATCCATCGTTAGGCTGATGGTCCTCCTTGATCATGTGAGCAGCTGGTTTCGGCTGTCATCAGCCAACTGGTTGATCCACTGTGAGAGGGTGCTATTTATAAGACTGAGCTGAATACAGCATCTCAGACTGAGGAAGTCTTTCGGACGAAAGACGAAACGTTTCTACATTTTTTTTTTGCTTTGTTTTGTTTTTTGAATGTACAGAGGACCAGACTTAGCTTTTTTAGATTTTTCTACCTGGATTATTGAGCATGCATCAGGGTAATTTCTCTGATACTCCCGTAACATACGGAAGGACTACTGGTCTGGGTCTAGTTACTCCTTTTCACCTGATGGCTGGCTGGAGTCCAGTTTGGGTTACTTCTCTGCTTTCAGGAAGGCCCAGTTAGGATATTGTAAAGGGTTTATGGGGGGTCAGTTTAATACTGACCTCCTTTTTACCTTAATTTACTTATTCAGATTGAATAGTAATTTCACGGATTCTCTTCTTTTTCAGTTTACCCAATATTTCTGTGATCTTTATGATGGATAAATAAACAGAGCCATTAAGTGACAATGGACACGTTAACTTAGTTTGATATGTCAAAGAGACACTATCATTTATTTAAAATAAATCAACTAAATTAACACCATTACACTTGATTGACATGATTTCACTTTCTTTCAATTCAAATACGTCAGCACACTTGAATTCAACACAACAGACATAAATATTAGATGTTACACATATTTAGTCTGAGGGGCATTTCAGCTTAAAATATAGTTTCCAGCTTAGGTTGAGAGGGAAAAGAAATAGGAGGAAAGATTTAAGAAGAACATTATCCTGAGCATGAGACCAGAGTGACACTTCCCATCAGACTTCTGCTAAAATCCAGGTACGTTTTGTAAACAGCTCCTTTACCTTTTGACGACCGCCCGGTAAGAGGGAAGACACCAGCCTTCAGATGCACAGAGTCCTTTAGTCCCAGCACGTCCAAAACTGGTTTTAGTTTACGTTTCAACGTCTCCTGGCTTCCGCGTTGGTCATCAGAGAATATGTCAGCTTCAGGCCTCTGACTTCAAGATAAACTTATTCCAGGAGGGAATAAACAAAGTTTTTGAGCTCGGCTTGTTCGAAGTAGACTCATAACAGCCTGTTATCAGTCCTTAGCTGAAGACGCCGGTCGTTAGCTCTTGACCACACGTGTCCAGCTCTTGGGAAAGTTCACATCTCTTTGGAAGTTCCCAGCAACTCTGAAGCGTTCTCGCACAGTTTAGAACTTAAAGCAGGAACGCAGAGAGGAGTTCACTTGTCTTATCAGAACCCAAGGTTACAGCAGCAGAGGGAAATTGTTTAGGAAAAGACAGAGCAGCTGGAGCCTTGTTCATGAAAAACAACGGATTAAACTGTCTTCTTATTTCTAAACAAAACAGTCGGGTCTCTGTGACCCGCAATTTCACCTTTAACATAGCAGTGAACACAGTTTAACTCTCACAGAATAACACAGCTTAAAAGCACACATCATGAAAATGACAAAAGTTATTCTTTTGATCACATCAGCCTAAAATCAAAGATAGAAATAGTCTCTTATTGGTGACTATGTTATCAGATTATAGCTAAATGAATGATTTTGTAGTAAATGTCTTGCTTTACTGAGAGGTCAGTAAAGGTCATCACTGGACAGTTCAAAACCTTAATTTGACCCTGGGTAGGTCCATTACAATATCAATTTTTTTCCTATTGCCTGTCTTGTGTGAGATTTCTGCTTCTGCCTGGCTCCTGAGTTAGTAGGGACGCTGTCTACTCTGTAGTACAGAGTTCTGACTCCTAACTTGTGCTCCAAGGGGTGATGGGAGTCAAACTGCAAATGGCAGAAAAACTGAAGGGAGGCTGATGAGGTACACCTGGTGATGAAATGCTAAGCATGCTAGCACAGCATGCTAAGTCCAAAGCTCGACAACAAAACAAATTTAACTTACTGATAACTTGTCAAAACCATCACAATTCCAATAACAAAACATTCAGTGGGAAACAACAATCCGATAGACAGTTAAACGACAGGGAGACCAAAAATTGGGTGAAGGATTTGTCTGACAGACAGCTCACCCAGCTGGAGACAAGATTCTTGCCAGGGGACTGATCTTTGCAGTTGCACCAAGTAGCATTCCTCTGGTGGAGATGATCAGCCACTGAGTCAGCCATCCGTAACAACAAAATTAAAGAGTGTGAAGCAGAACAACTCAGAATCAAAGTTTCAGCCTGCCTCAGTAATGCCACACCACCACCTTCCAACATCAGTAGAGAGAAGAGGGATACACTCACCACTCTTAGCAAGGACAAAAACATCATCATTCTTCCAGCAGACAAAGGAAGGTGCACAGTGATCTTGAACCAGAAAGACTATCACGAGAAAGTTATATCACTCCTTAGTGACTTAACCACTTATGAACCACTGAAAAGAGATCCAGGAAGTGGTTACAAGAAGAAGTTGATAGATTGCCTGATACATTTGGAACAGGCCAAGGCTATTGACCATCTTCTGTACCACAGACTGTACCTAGGGGAGGCCACACCTAGTCTGTATTTTTACCTAAAATTCACAAAAAAGGTGTACCTTTAAGACCAATTGTTAGCATGATTAACGCTGTCACTTACAATGTTTCCAAATATCTGGCATCTGTACTCATCCCTTTAGTTGGTAGCTCAGAACACCACATACAGAACACCACGGACATTGTGGATAAGGTGAGGGATGTCATAATAATAATAATAATAAACTTTATTTGTATAGCACCTTCCTACAATGCCTTGCATTGACCAAGGTGCTTAACAGGATAAAAAGATGAATAAACTGGAACAATAAATCAATGAAAATAGAATAAGAAACAACAGCAATAAAAGAAGGCAATGGAAATAAAAAATGCTACATACTAAAATAACACAAGTAATAAAAGTTACACACTGAAAGCTTTTTTGAACAAGTGGAAATAAAAGGCAATGGAAATAAAAAATGCTACATATTAAAATACCAAAAGTAATAAAAGTTACACACTGGAAGCTTATTTGAACAAGTGGATGTCATGGTCTGTCTGTTTGTGCTTAATTCAGCTTTTTGTTTTGTTCAGTCTTTTGTGCTTGATCTAGTCTTCATGTTTATGTTTAATTCAGCTTCTTGTGTTCTGTCTGTTTGTGCTTAATTCAGCTTTCTGTTTTGTTTCAGTCTTTTGTGTTTCTTCATGTTTTAATTCAGGTTATTGTGTTCTGTCTGCTCGTGTTTAGTTCAGCTCTGTGTTTCTGCCCCTGTCTCACCTGTGTCTAGTTGTAATCATCACAGGTGGATGGCATGTGTAATCAGTGTGTCTGTGTATAAATTCAGCTCCTCTCAGTCTTGTCATTGTCTCGGGTTTGTCCTCCCATGGTGTCATGTTCTGCTCTCCCTCCGTGTTTCCCCTGAGTGTTCAGTAAGTACCTCTTCAGTTTAGTTTAGTTTAGTTTAGTTTAATCCAGTTTAGTTTAGTTTTATAGTTCTTGCTGCCCTGCCAGCCTTTGTTTTGTTTTATTTTTTATTGTAAATAAACACTTTAAAATTTTCCCTGAGTGTTCATCCATCCTTCTCCTGCATTTGGGTTCTACACTTCCTTCGTGCCAGCAGAACCTAACAGAAACCCGAGACCATCTACTGAACCCAGCAGGAGAATGGCTGGACCTCAAACCAGACCCAAGGGTGAGATGATTACCCTGTTTGAGTTTCTTGCCCGTGAGGCTGACAAGACTGCCCTGCGAGAGAAGGAGAGACGAGAGCGAGTGGAAGTGAAGCCTGTCATCCGGTGTGGGGGGTTCCGGACCGAACCCGTCCAGAGACGAGGTGGCCGTAGACCGGAGGTAGAAGTCCTGTCATCTCCTCTTCTGGTCGAGGAGGAGGAACAAAGGTTTCAGCTCCGGGGGAGCCGCCTGGCTATTAAGCCAGCTTCTTCTTCCACCCCACCGACTTATTGCTTGCCACACCTGCAGTGGTCTGAAGATGACGTTGAGCTGGAGGACGATCTCTGGTGTGCTCCTGTCCTCAGCTCACGCCGCCGACGCAGCAGGAAAAAGCGGAAAAGTAAGGTCGGAACCACAGACTACCAGCACCATCCATCTCCACCTCTTCTCGCCACTGCACCACGTTGCCCATCCCCACTTCACTCTTCGCCTGACTGCCCTCGCTTACCGGAGGTCCGGTACAGCACTCGCTCAGTGGAGGAGATGGAAAGTTGGAAGGCAGCCATTGTGGCACAGTACCTGCCTTCATCCTCGGCTCCTGGTCCCCAAGCAGCTACAGTCTCAGCTCCTTGTTCTTCGGCTCCTGGTTCTACCGCCGAAGATACCGCCCCTACAGCCCCAGAGGGTCCTAGCATCGTCGACACCTCTACATCGATGGAGGGTCCCAGTGCCACCGACGCCTCTACGTCTCCTGAGGGTCCCAGTGCCGCCGATGCCTCTACTTCTACAGAGGGTCCCAGCGCCGCCGATGCCTCTACTTCAATGGAGGTTCCCGGCGCTGCCGATGCCTCTACTTCGACGGAGGGTCCCGGCGCTGCCGATGCCTCTACTTCGACGGAGGGTCCCGGCGCTGCCGATGCCTCTACTTCGACGGAGGGACCCGGCGTTGCCGACGCCTCTACTTCGACGGAGGGTCCCGGCGTTGCCGACGCTTCTGCATCGACAGAGGGTCCCGGCACCGCCGACATCTCTACTTCGACGAAGGGTCCCGATGCCATCGACGTCTCAACTTCGCCTGACGACTCCTCGCCTGACGACTCCTCGCCTGACGACTCCTCGACGCACGACTCCTCGCCTGGCGACTCCTCGACGCACGACTCCTCGCCTGACGACTCCTCGACGCACGACTCCTCGCCTGACGACTCCTCGCCTGACGACTCCTCGCCTGACGACTCCTCGCCTGACGACTCCTCGACGCACGACTCCTCGCCTGACGACTCCTCGCGACCGACTCCTCGACGCCTGCGGCCGACTCCTCGACGCCTGCGGCCGACTCCTCGACGCCTGCGGCCGACTCCTCGACGCCTGCGGCCGACTCCTCGACGCCTGCGGCCGACTCCTCGACGCCTGCGGCCGACTCCTCGGCGCCTGCGGCCGACTCCTCGGCGCCTGCGGCCGACTCCTCGGCTCCGGCGGCCGACTCCTCGGCTCCGGCGGCCGACTCCTCTGCTCCGGCGGCCGACTCCTCTGCTCCGGCGGCCGACTCCTCTGCTCCGGCGGCCGACTCCTCTGCTCCGGCGGCCGACTCCTCTGCTCCGGCGGCCGATGCTCCTGGTGATGGACGGCCTCCCGGTCGTCCGCCTGACCTGGCTCCTGGTGATGGACGGCCCTCTGGCCGCCCCTTGACCTTCTGATTTTTTTTTTGTGTGTGTTTGGTCTTTGTGTTTAGTTCCCAGGTCTAGTCCTGTCGGTTTTTGTTTAGGTTATTCTTGCCCTCCGTCCTTGTGTTTTCCCCCGTCCTCCCACCCCGTTCTGTGTTGTGTGTTTTGGGGTCTTAGGGGACGTCGGGTGCCGTCCCTTGAGGGGGAGGTTATGTCATGGTCTGTCTGTTTGTGCTTAATTCAGCTTTTTGTTTTGTTCAGTCTTTTGTGCTTGATCTAGTCTTCATGTTTATGTTTAATTCAGCTTCTTGTGTTCTGTCTGTTTGTGCTTAATTCAGCTTTCTGTTTTGTTTCAGTCTTTTGTGTTTCTTCATGTTTTAATTCAGGTTATTGTGTTCTGTCTGCTCGTGTTTAGTTCAGCTCTGTGTTTCTGCCCCTGTCTCACCTGTGTCTAGTTGTAATCATCACAGGTGGATGGCATGTGTAATCAGTGTGTCTGTGTATAAATTCAGCTCCTCTCAGTCTTGTCATTGTCTCGGGTTTGTCCTCCCATGGTGTCATGTTCTGCTCTCCCTCCGTGTTTCCCCTGAGTGTTCAGTAAGTACCTCTTCAGTTTAGTTTAGTTTAGTTTAATCCAGTTTAGTTTAGTTTTATAGTTCTTGCTGCCCTGCCAGCCTTTGTTTTGTTTTATTTTTTATTGTAAATAAACACTTTAAAATTTTCCCTGAGTGTTCATCCATCCTTCTCCTGCATTTGGGTTCTACACTTCCTTCGTGCCAGCAGAACCTAACAGTGGAAATAAAAAGGCAATGGAAATAAAAAATGCTACATATTAAAATACCAAAAGTAATAAAAGTTACACACTGAAAGCTTTTTTGAACAAGTGGGTCTTCAGTCTGGTTTTGAACAGAGTCAGATCAGAGGTGGCACGCAGCTCAAGGGGGAGGCTGTTCCAGGCTTTTGGGCCGGCAACAGAAAATGACCGGTCTCCCCATTGTTTGTACCTTGAGCGAGGCACCTCCAGCAGGTGTTGACTGGCAGAGCGTAAATCTCTGCCGGGCTGATGGGCTTTCAAAAGTTCTGAGATGTACAGAGGAGCAAGTCCATTCAGAGCCATGTCATCATGGAGACTGATGAAACAATGGTCTCTTTTGATGTCACATCACTCTTTACGTGCATTCCTGTTGATGTGGCAGTAGAGGTCGTCTGTTTAAGGTTAAAATCAAAGTCAAAGTCAACTTTATTGTCAGAACTGCAATATGTACAGGACATACACAGGACCGAAATTGCGTTTCTCTCAGTCCCTCGGTGCAACAGTAACCATCTAAACACTAAAACATTTAATAAACATAAGCATAAAATAGTAAAAGTGTAACACTGTCCTGAGTTTTTTCATAATAGTATAAAAGTATGAAAATTTACACCAACACTGAAACACCAAACACCCCTGAAACACCAAACACCCAATGAACATAAGCATAAAATGAAATAATAAAAGTGTAATACTGTCCTGAGTTTTTGCATAGTAGTATAAAAAGTATAAAAAGTATATCTATAAAATAAACTGAAGGTTCTAGCATTGACATTTGCAAAGAGTGGCACAGCAGCATATAAGTTAATGTACACAGTATATGTATGAGGTAGTTGATGTTGGTATAGAGGCAAAGTGGCATATGCAGTGAGGCACATAAGGCACATTTGGCATCCTTAGATAAGGCTAGTCAGAGAAAAAATCAGAGACCACTCTGAGCAGCAGGACCACACTTTCCATAGAGCAACTGTGTCAACTCCTGAAACTGTACCTGCAGTCAACCTACTTCACATATGGGGAGCAACATTATAGGCAGAAACATGGGTGAGCTATAGGGTCTCCAGTTTCTCCTATTGTTGCCAACCTGCACACGGAGGAGGTAGAAAAGAGGGCCTTTGCATCCTTTTCAGGGACAACACCAAGTCATTGGTTCAGGCATGTTGACGACACCTGGGTTAAAATTAAATCTCAGGAAGTCCAACATTTTACTGATCACATCAACTCTGTGGATAAATATATCAAGTTCACACGAGAAGATGTAAAAAATGGCAGGTTGGCTTTCTTGGACTGTGAGGTCTCAGTTTCTGATAGAGGACATTTGCAAACTGAGGTGTACCGCAAACCCACCCACACAGACCAGTATTTACAGTTTGACTCCCATCACCCTCTGGAGCACAAGTTAGGAGTCATCAGGACTCTGTACCACAGAGCAGACAGCGTCCCCACTAACTCAGGAGCCAGACAGAAGGAGAAATCACACACAAAACAGGCTCTAGAGAAATGTGGATATCCTAACTGGGCCTTCCTGAAAGCAGAGAAGAAACCCAAACAGGACTCCAGCCAGCCATCAGGTGAAAAGGAGGAGCACAGACCTAGACCAGTGATCATTCCGTATGTTGCGCGAGTTTCAGAGAAATTGAGACGTTTGTTTTCCAAACACAATAGCTGTGTTTCCATCCATTTTCATTTCGATTTTTGAGCTAATTTTTGAAATCTCGCAAATATGTAAATACAAATTAATGCGAAGCAGAAGTGTTTCCATCTACTGACTTGTAGCGCATCTACCAAGCCACGCACAGCGTCATTACGTCAGACGTCAGCGTCATTACGTCAGACGTCAGCACTGCGCATGTCTACAGTAAACAGGAAGTAGCGGTTGAAAACAGAACCCGGCCACACATCTCGTCAAAATGGAGAGAATATTTCAGGTACGTGTTGCTATCGGGCAAGTTGTATTTATTCTGTCATGCCAACTAGTTTTAGCGATGTTACATGTTGTCCGGAGCGGAAACAGCTGATCAGTCACGTGACGTGAATGTTCGCTTCGGCAGCACGAGTCGGCAAATGTGTTTCCATCTGTCGTTTTGCGCATCTGCTCGGTTTCGAAGATCCCAAAAACCACCTCAAGCGAGCGTATCTACTTTTTGGCGAATTTCAGGAAGTAACTGCGCATTTTGCCGTTTCCATTAAGCTTTTCTGCTGCGATACTTCAAAATGCGCACCTAGAAACCTTGATGGAAACACGGCTAATGTCTCAGTGGCTTTTAACACCAGTACTACCCAGATGTGAGCCATTTGGCTTTTCTAACTATATAGTTCCCATGGGAGTTAGTCAAATGGCTCATTGAATTTGCATTTTTGCAGCCATTGGTATGTATATGAGGCCATTCTGTTGGTGTGGAGGAGGCCTTGGGGGCATATTTATATATCAGAGTCAGAGAGTCTTTATTGTCATTTGCACCGCATGTGGTACATGTGATGAAAACGAGATTATGTACACAGGGTTGTGTATATAAATATATATATATATATATATATATATATATATATATATATATATATATATATATATATATATATATATACAGGTAGTCCCCGATTTACGAGCGCTCTGATCTGCGAGGTTCCAGACTTACGAGCTGCGAATTTTTGGAAAAAACGAAAAAAATACTGAGTTTTCATGTGTTTTTTCACCACAGTTAGTTAGCTAAGCATATGGACACACGTTTCCGATCATTTTTATGCACTCATAAGCAGTTTTTGGATGAAAATAGAGTGTTTGTAGTCGCGCTAGCGAAAACCGTTCCAATTTACGAGCGAAATTCCGGATTTACGAGAGAAATGGCGGCCGTTCCAAATTACGAGATTTCCGGTTTACGAGCGCCTCGTTGTAACGGATCTCGCTCGTAAATCGGGGACTACCTGTATATATATATACATATATATATGCACCCACACTTGTATACAGTATATATATATATATATCCCTCATAGCAGCTGACTCCGGGGCGGACCTAGTTTTGCTCCGCCCTTCATCCGCTCTGCGTGTGTACGTTTTGCACCTCAGTCGCAGCTCTGCTCCGGAGCAGGGATCAGCCGACACTCGAGCGACCCCCTACAGTGCAACGTATTGGGTCCGGCCGTGATTCGTGGTACGTAGGTGCTTCAGGCGTTTTGGATTGCTCCGCCTGCCTCATTTGAATCAGCCCTCTGAGTGGATGTTCATTTGCGCCGCGCTTTTTTTCAAACCAGTTTTCAGTAACGGGCGACGTTCGAGCTGCAGGAAGCAGCTACAGAGAGATCTCCTTCGGTGGATTAACTTCTTGCACTGTAAGTAAACTCTTCAAACTGTTATGTGCTTGTTTGTGCAGATGAAAGTGGGAATTCCGGTTGATTGGCAGAGAGTTCACTTCAGAGAAATTAAAATTTTAACCCTACGATTCGCACTTACTACGAACTGTTTTCTTCTGCTCTTTAAACTGTTTGCTTAGCGTTGTATTCTGGTCGTTTGTGGGTTTCACATGCTTTATTTTAAGTGTTTTATTTGAGCCACGTGACCCGACCGTGTTGTGCTAACTGCTAGCTCAAAAGCTAAGAGGCGAGTCATCCTAGTTTTAAACTGTGTTTCTGTTTCTTGACTTTGTTCTAGTGCTTCCTTGCTGGCTCTTGTTTTGAGCTTCATTCTTTGATGTGTTTTAAATTACGTGAATCACTGTTGCATGGTTCTGCCAGGTTCTTCGGGTTTGTGCTAAGCTAATAGATTTGGTTCGGATCGACTCGGATTGAATTCACATTAAGCTGAAATCAGGAGAGTGGTTTTAAACCGTGTTATTTATTCATTTATTTTTCTCTGCCCTTTGTTGATTTTTAGTTATTTTTCAGGACTTCTTGTTTCAATGTATTGAGAGCTAGCTTTCACTAGCGTTAGCTTAACAGGCCTGGGGCCTGTGTGCCAGAAGTGACTGCTTCGTTTGTAGATAATGATACATTTAACAAATGTTCTCATGTCGGTTCTGGAGGAGAGGTTCTGGTCTGAAAGCTCGACTCTGTGCTTTTGAAAAACCATTACTGTAACTAGCCAGGCGCCCGTAGGCTGCACAGAGCTAAGTGTAGCTATAGCTAGCTCACGTTAGCAGTCACAACATGGCTGCCGACAACAACAGCTCCCTGCGTGAACACTCTCTAAGCGCTAGAAAAGAATTGTGTTGGCAGATTAATTTAAATAAAAACGGTCCAGTGGTTTAGTTATCATTAGTTCTAAAAACTCATAAATTAGGGTAGGTGAGTAATGAACAATTCTACAATTCTGTCTAATCCTGTACTTACAGTAGTTTGTCTGATCGTATTAAATGTGTGAAATTGTATTAATGGATATGTTGTGATTGAACTGTTTCACAGTTAGCTTTAATCCATAAACCTAAGTGAAGATGTACCTATGTTTTTATCACTAGATTTCATGACACACACCAAGCTGTCCTGCATGAAGATGCCTGGATTTTTCAGACCCTGCACAGTGAGTGTCATTAAATAATTAACATTACATCTGTGTATTAGGTGAACAGCTCATCAAACATGCTTAAGGACTTTCCCTTGTTCAAACTGAGTTATTTCAGTAATTCCTTTCAAAAAGTGCAACTTGTAACAAGAGGCTGTGCAGAGCAGAATGTTAAGGTTCGTCACCAAGGTCTCTGCAGCTCCTCCAGGATCTGCTGGTGCACCAGAAGAACCTACTCCAGCCAGTCCTCCTGCAGCAAGCCAGGAGTCCATGGACAGCTCACCCTCTCCCCAGTAAAAGACGCCTCCCCGCTCCCTCCCTCCAGGTACAGTAATGAAATGTTATTTTTTATTTTTCTGAGTTGTGTCATGTTACACACAGTAACTTCATCTGTTAATCAATTTGTATCTGCTCATGTTCACAGCCTGCTGCTCCTCCTCCACCAGCTCCACCATCACTGACCTGCCCACCTTCACATACCACCACAGCATCCTCCACCAGCTCCACCATCACTGACCTGCCCACCTTCACATACCACCACAGCATCGTCAGAAATGTACAGCAAAGACATGTCAATGTTTTTTCCTTTATTTTTTGTTTTATGCTACATCTACTGTAATATCACCTCTCTCTCGACAGCCTCCAAAGCGTCACGCCCCCCTGGTCCATCCACACATGTGTACCACACCACACAGGTAAGGAGAAGTTGTTGCTGTCTGTGTTTTCATTTCTGCAGATGTTGACGCACATGTTCATTTTTGTGTTGCTGTAATTTCTACACAGCTCACATCGTGGACTTTCCTCATGGATGGACAAGTGTCCTCTCTGTCCTGCCTGCCTCCCTCCCACTAGCACCTCTGCATCTACACAGTGCACCACACCAATCATGTAAGGACAAGATATTTTTCATTTTCATGTTGTCTTTACAGGCAGTTCATTGTCCAGCTGAAAGTGCACATGTTCATTTTTGTGTTGCTGTAATTTCTACACAGCTCACATCGTGGACTTTCTGTTTTGATCTTACTGCCGTAGATTTCCATGACACACACCAAGCTGTCCTGCATGAAGATGCCTGGATTTTTCAGACCCTGCACAGTGAGTGTCGTGAAATAATTAACATTACATCTGTGTATTAGGTGAACAGCTCATCAAACATCCTAACATGCTTAAAGGTCCATTGACATGATTTTTTTTACTATTCATAAAATTGCTCAAAATATATATATATATATATATTTTAACATTTAAATATGTTCGTTTTTGAAAACAAAATGATAAATCACTTTAATTTTGCTTTAAAAGTGATTTTGAACTTCAAGCCGTGTTTAATCATGGGAAAACCGATTACACACGAACGCACCATCTGTGACGTGGTGAGAGGCAGAGGGCTCTGGTCTCTTTAATAGCGGACAATTTAAAACAATGAATTTATCAATCTATGTGAAGATTTGAGCTATTTGTCTTCATTTTGGGAAGCAGAAAATAGTTTGGGTGATGGAACAAGAAACAACAGGATCTAATTTAGGTCTGATGCTGTATCAGACTGACCTTCATGTGGAGCTGCTCATACCTGCGCACTGTGACAAGCCCAGAGCTCTGCACGGTGTAATGTCACAGATGGTGCGTTCGTGTGTAATCGGTTTTCCCATGATTAAACACGGCTTGAAGTTCAAAATCACCTTTAAAGCAAAATTAAAGTGATTTATCATGTTGTTTGCAAAAACGATATATTTTGAGCAATTTTATGAATAGTACCGGTAAACTAATCATGTCAGCGGACCTTTAAGGACTTCATTTCATTTATTTATTTATTTAAGTTAGGACAATGCATATTAATCAACATAACAGCAGTTAGCATCAATGTAAATATGCCGGAGTTAGCACAATAGCTAATTTTCATCCGTTGTCCTAAGGCAGGTAAGAATAAGAAACGTCCCATAAAACAAAAGAGCGGAGAAAAATACAAACATCACCTATATAGCTCATAACACAACATAAAATTACAATAAAAATATGATGCCATAAGAAAATAGACAAAGTAATCTACACATGAGTGCACTTCTGATTAGTTTTCAGCCAAAGTTTCAAAGAGTTTTTAAAACCAGAGTAGGTGCCACAGTTCCTGATGGAAACTGGCAGTGTGTTCCATGACTGCGTGCCTCTGATGGACACCACCATTTGGCCAAATTTAGTCCTGCGCCGCTGCACATCACAATCTCCTCTGGTCAGTGCTCTTGTGTTTACTGTACTTGTTTTTTTACTTATAAAATATATTAAAGGAGGAGGAGCAAGTCCATTTAAAACTTAAAAAATCAGGCAAACGTCCATAAAAATCTGATGGCTATTAAAATCCAAAATTTTGTACTTATTTATGATGTTGCAGTAATGATACTGTATTGGCTTTTTGTCAAAAAATTTCAGTGTTTTCTTAAAAAGAGACTTTAGGGGCTTCATGACGATCTCTGAAGTGTGAGACCATGTGGTATAACAATAGGCTATATGGCTGAAGATCATGGCATGCATGTAGGCCTTTGCTGATTC
>JBBPBX010000091.1:116699-165236 GCA_038048925.1 Garcialebias charrua | reverse complement strand
ACGGTCCATATCGGATCCCTGTTACCTAATCAGCGTGACATTGTATCCAGTCACCGAAGACATGTTGGTGTAACAAGCTTTCCAGCACTGTTCGTTTTGGGTGGAGCAAGTGGGCGTGGTGACGTGGCGAAGTAAGACGTAACGCCGTCACCATACGTTTGGTTCTAAACTCCACAGATTTGATCTGAGGAGTACCAAAATCATTATGATCGATCATTACCCACCCCTTGAACAGGTGTTTATGCTAATTAGCAAATAGCCTCCATAGCGCCCCCTAGATTATTCAAACTGTTGTATCTCAGTGATACATCATCCGATCTGAACCAGATTTATTGTGCATCATCAGTGAGCCCTTGTGGACACATTGATATGGTGGGCTAACATTTGACTCAAGTGCGCCCCCTACATTACTTCTATAGTTATATCTCAGTGATACATCATCCGATCTGAACCAGATTTATTGTGCATCATCAGTGAGACCTTGTGGACACATTGATATTGTGGTTCAACATATGACTCCAGAGCGCCCCCTAGATTATTCAAACTGTTATATCTCAGTGAGACATCATCCGATCTGAACCAGATTTATTGTTCATCATCAGTGAGCCCTTGTGGACACATTGATATTGTGGTTTAACATTTGACTCAAGTGCGCCCCCTACATTATTTCTATGGTTATATCTCAGTGATACATCATCCGATCTGAACCAGATTTATTGTGCATCATCAGTGAGCCCTTGTGGACACATTGATATGGTGGGCTAACATTTGACTCAAGTGCGCCCCCTACATTATTTCTATAGTTATATCTCAGTGATACATCATCCGATCTGAACCAGATTTATTGTGCATCATCAGTGAGCCCTTGTGGACACATTGATATGGTGGGCTAACATATGACTCCAGAGCGCCCCCTAGATTATTCAAACTGTTATATCTCAGTGATACATCATCCGATCTGAACCAGATTTATTGTGCATCATCAGTGAGCCCTTGTGGACACATTGATATGGTGGGCAAACATTTGACTCAAGTGCGCCCCCTACATTACTTCTATAGTTATATCTCAGTGATACATCATCCGATCTGAACCAGATTTATTGTGCATCATCAGTGAACACTTTGACACACATTGATAATGTTATGTAAATTTTTACTCCATAGCGCCCCCTATATTATTACTACAGTTATATCTCAGTGATACATTATCCGATCTGCACGAGATTTATTGTGCTTTATCAGTGAACACTTCGACACACATTGATAATGTTATGTAAATTTTTACTCCATAGCGCCCCCTATATTATTACTACAGTTATATCTCAGTGATACATTATCCGATCTGCACGAGATTTATTGTGCTTTATCAGTGAACACTTCGACACACATTGATAATGTTATGTAAATTTTTACTCTATAGCGCCCCCTATATTATTACTACAGTTATATCTTAGTGATACATTATCCGATCTGCACGAGATTTATTGTGATTCATCAGTGAACACTTCTACACACATTGATAATGGTATGTAAATTTTTACTCCATAGCGCCCCCTATATTATTACTACAGTTATATCTTAGTGATACATTATCCGATCTGCACGAGATTTATTGTGATTCATCAGTGAACACTTCTACACACATTGATAATGGTATGTAAATTTTTACTCCATAGCGCCCCCTATATTATTACTACAGTTATATCTCAGTGATACATTATCCGATCTGTACGAGATTTATTGTGCTTTATCAGTGAACACGTCGACACACATTGATAATGGTATGTAAATTTTTACTCCATAGCGCCCCCTATATTATTACTACAGTTATATCTCAGTGATACATCATCCGATCTGAACCAGATTTATTGTGTATCATCAGTGAGACATTGTGGACACATTGATATTGTGGTTTAACATATGACTCCAGAGCGCCCCCTAGATTACTCAAACTGTTATATCTCAGTGAGACATCATCTGATCTGAACCAGATTTATTGTGCATCATCAGTGAGTCCTTGTGGACACATTGATAAGGTGGGCTAACATTTGACTCAAGTGCGCCCCCTACATTATTTCTATAGTTATATCTCAGTGATACATCATCCGATCTGAACCAGATTTACTGTGAATCATCATTGAGACATTGTGGACACATTGATATTGTGGTTTAACATATGACTCCAGAGCGCCCCCTAGATTATTCAAACTGTTATATCTCAGTGATACATCATCCGATCTGAACCAGATTTATTGTGCATCATCAGTGAGCCCTTGTGGACACATTGATATGGTGGGCTAACATTTAACTCAAGTGCGCCCCCTACATTATTTCTATAGTTATATCTCAGTGATACATCATCCGATCTGAACCAGATTTATTGTGCATCATCAGTGAGCCCTTGTGGACACATTGATTTTGTGATTTAACATATAACTCCATAGCGCCCCCTAGATTATTCAAACTGTTATATCTCAGTGAGACATCATCTGATCTGAACCAGATTTATTGTGCGTGTGCACCCCTGGTGCGGAGTAGACACGAGAGACTTCGAAATGGCGACCGAGCGGACGAGCTGGAGCTCGCGCGGTCGCCTCAATAAGGTCCGAGCGGCGCTAAGCTGCGAGGGCCTCAATGCTGCTTGCAGCTTTAATTATTATTATTTTTTTTTTTTTATTCTAGTCCCTCTTTAAGTGGCCTTTTGGGGGCTTTATCATATACGAAAACTCACCAAATTTTGCGGACTCGTCAGGACTGGTGAAAAATTACGTATTTTGGGGGCGTGGCAAAAATCGCCACAGAAACGGCTCAAGAGCGCCCCCTAGAAATTTTCAAAATACCCTCCGCATTGACCTTAGTTTGACGTAGAATCATGAAATTTGGTACACTTGTCCAACTCACCAAGATGCACAGAAAACCCTCTGGCACCAATGTTGTACAATAAATGGTAAGGCGGCCATTTTGGAACGATGACCAAATTTTCACCCCTTTTTGGCCGTTTACAGCCTCTGCATTTGAACGAACTCCTCCTATGAATTTCGCTCGATTTGGTTCAAACTTGGCCAGTTTCTTCATAAGGCACGGGGGAACAAACGACATCAAAATTGTGCGTTTTCATGAATGCTGAAGGGGCGGGGCCAGACGTCAAAGTTGGACATCTCGCCATGAAAAACGAAACGCTTACAGCTCTTACACGAAAAGAGTCTAATACATCAAACCTTCAGTTATTGACCCACATCCGGTCCCCTGCAAAACTGTATGGTCAAATCATGACATCACTTAAGCCACGCCCCCTGACAACAGGAAGTGTAAAGTTTTACTTTGAAAGGTCCATATCGGACCCGTGTTACCTAATCAGCGTGACATTGTGTCCAGTGACTAAAGACATGTTGGTGTAACAAGCTTTCCAGCACTGTTCGTTTTGGGTGGAGCAAGTGGGCGTGGCGACATGGCGAAGTAAGACGTAACGCCATAACCATACGTTTGGATCTAAAATCCACAGATTTGATCCGAGAAGTACCAAAATCAGTATGATCGATCATTGCCCACCCCTTGAACAGGTGTTTATGCTAATTAGCAAATTGCTACAGAAACGGCTCAAGAGCGCCCCCTAGAAATATTCAAAATACCCTCTGCATTGACCTTAGTTTGACGTAGAATCATGAAATTTGGTACACTTGTCCAACTCACCAAGATGCACAGAAAACCCTCTGGCACCAATGTTGTACGATAAATGGTAAGGCGGCCATTTTGGAACGATGACCAAATTTTCACCCCTTTTTGGCCGTTTACAGCCTCTGCATTTCAACGAACTCCTCCTAGGGATTTCGCTCGATTTGATTCAAACTTGGCCAGTTTCTTTATAAGGCACGGGGGAACAAATGTTATCAAAACTGTGCGTTTTCATGCATGCTGAAGGGGCGGGGCCAGACCTCAAAGTTGGACATCTCGCCATGAAAAACGAAACGCTTACAGCTCTTACACGAAAACTGTCTAATACATCAAACCTTCAGTGATTGACCCACATCCGGTCCCCTGCAAAACTGTATGGTCAAATCATGACATCACTTAAGCCACGCCCCCTGACAACAGGAAGTGTAAAGTTTTACGTTGAACGGTCCATATCGGATCCCTGTTACCTAATCAGCGTGACATTGTATCCAGTCACCGAAGACATGTTGGTGTAACAAGCTTTCCAGCACTGTTCGTTTTGGGTGGAGCAAGTGGGCGTGGTGACATGGCGAAGTAAGACGTAACGCCGTCACCATACGTTTGGTTCTAAACTCCACAGATTTGATCTGAGGAGTACCAAAATCATTATGATCGATCATTACCCACCCCTTGAACAGGTGTTTATGCTAATTAGCAAATACCCTCCATAGCGCCCCCTAGATTATTCAAACTGTTGTATCTCAGTGATACATCATCCGATCTGAACCAGATTTATTGTGCATCATCAGTGAGCCCTTGTGGACACATTGATATAGTGGGCTAACATTTGACTCAAGTGCGCCCCCTACATTATTTCTATAGTTATATCTCAGTGATACATTATCCGATCTGAACTAGATTTATTGTGCATCATCAGTGAGCCCTTGTGGACACATTGATATGGTGGGCTAACATATGACTCCAGAGCGCCCCCTAGATTATTCAAACTGTTATATCTCAGTGATACATCATCCGATCTGAACCAGATTTATTGTGCATCATCAGTGAGCCCTTGTGGACACATTGATATGGTGGGCAAACATTTGACTCAAGTGCGCCCCCTACATTACTTCTATAGTTATATCTCAGTGATACATCATCCGATCTGAACCAGATTTATTGTGCATCATCAGTGAACACTTTGACACACATTGATAATGTTATGTAAATTTTTACTCCATAGCGCCCCCTATATTATTACTACAGTTATATCTCAGTGATACATTATCCGATCTGCACGAGATTTATTGTGCTTTATCAGTGAACACTTCGACACACATTGATAATGTTATGTAAATTTTTACTCTATAGCGCCCCCTATATTATTACTACAGTTATATCTTAGTGATACATTATCCGATCTGCACGAGATTTATTGTGATTCATCAGTGAACACTTCTACACACATTGATAATGGTATGTAAATTTTTACTCCATAGCGCCCCCTGTATTATTACTACAGTTATATCTTAGTGATACATTATCCGATCTGCACAAGATTTATTGTGCTTTATCAGTGAACACTTCGACACACATTGATAATGGTATGTAAATTTTTACTCCATAGCGCCCCCTATATTATTACTACAGTTATATCTTAGTGATACATTATCCGATCTGCACGAGATTTATTGTGATTCATCAGTGAACACTTCTACACACATTGATAATGGTATGTAAATTTTTACTCCATAGCGCCCCCTATATTATTACTACAGTTATATCTCAGTGATACATTATCCGATCTGAACCAGATTTATTGTGCATCATCAGTGAGCCCTTGTGGACACATTGATATGGTGGGCTAACATTTAACTCAAGTGCGCCCCCTACATTATTTCTATAGTTATATCTCAGTGATACATCATCCGATCTGAACCAGATTTATTGTGCATCATCAGTGAGCCCTTGTGGACACATTGATTTTGTGATTTAACATATAACTCCATAGCGCCCCCTAGATTATTCAAACTGTTATATCTCAGTGAGACATCATCTGATCTGAACCAGATTTATTGTGCGTGTGCACCCCTGGTGCGGAGTAGACACGAGAGACTTCGAAATGGCGACCGAGCGGACGAGCTGGAGCTCGCGCGGTCGCCTCAATAAGGTCCGAGCGGCGCTAAGCTGCGAGGGCCTCAATGCTGCTTGCAGCTTTAATTCTTGTTGGCTTTGATATCAATGGATACATATTTAAACTGTACATTGAGTTTATAAATGTGCTTATGTTATTTGAATCTGTTTTATTTCCCATATCAATGTTAAAGTCTCCACACAAAAAAATATTTTTATTAAAACTCTTCTCCATTAGTTCCAAGATTTTATCAGTGAATATTTCTATATTTGCTCCTGGTGATCTATATACACAACTTATTATTATGTTTTTATCGTTTTTGTTTATAATTTCTATTGTTATCATTTCCATAATATTATCAACTATTATTGACATTTCATTATTTAATTTACATTTTATTTCATTATTGACAAATAGTGCGACACCACCACCTCTTTTATTATTTCTGTTCATATGATATAATTCATACCCCTCGATGTGAATATTACTTGTGTTATCATCATTAAGCCATGTCTCTGACAGCGCTATTATCGTAAAAGTTCTATTTAATTGTTTTAAGTAATCTGTTATTTTGGATATGATCAGTAAAGTCAATGAAGAGGAGAAACTCATCCTCACTGATGGCCAGGGTAAAAAGATCTTGGACTCAGAGGGAACCAGAGGTACAATTTAACAACTACTACTTAATTCAGATAGACATCCAGCCTACTGAAACTGTTAAATTTGTGTGCAAACTATTTTCTTTACAGGATCAGCATATTGGAAACAAAGTGCTAGGAAAGTTTATGCGTGAAGGTGGAAGACTCTTTGCAGTTGCAGGGAAATAAACGGAGGAGATTAAGGTATTTTAAACAGGATTTGTAATTTCATACACTTAGGCTGTGAGGATGTCACCTGTTCCTCAACTGATTTTCCTCTTAATTGTCCACAGGTGTCTTCCTCTTGTCTCATTAGTGATCAGTATTTAGTCTCTGTGACTTTCACATGTGGAGGAGCTGTTTTCCTGAGGCTGCGGTGGCAAGTCCTTGCACCTGACGTTAATTGAGCATTGTCCTTCCATGGTGTCATGATCTGCTGGTCTGCTCCACCTGCTCTCATACGGGCTCCTGCTTTGTCTGCACCAAGGGTCCCTTTTGGGGGCCTGGTAAGTTTTTGCTGCCTCACCAGCAATTCATCCTGTATGATGTTAGTGCAGTTCACTAATTGTCATTTTTGTCTCCGAGCCATCTGGTCCTCCTGCTTTGGGTCCATCCTTCCACGCCAGCCGGTCCAGTTTCCAGCTAGAACCGGCCCTGGCATTCCAGCGAATCCAGCTCCTGCGCCGATCGTGACATAGGCTTGTTTATGGACACAGAAATATAATTTTGAACAAATAGGAAAGCTTAGTAAATATTTTCTCAAACAAATGAAAACAATTGCACATAGAAATTTAGTTACCGAATTTTCCGGTCTATAGGTTGCACCGCTGTATAGGTTGCACTGTCCAATTATTGCCAAAAAATTGGAAAAATCCATAAATAGATTGCACCGGTGTATAGGTCGCACCTACGTCACTGCCGACGTAACGCGTCATCCACCGCTGACGTGCCGCGTCACCGCTGAGTCAACCCGGCAACATGGACCGAGTGTTTAGCTCTGCTGCTAATGTCTGCCACAGGAGAGTCCGTCTCTGAAAACACGAATAAAAAATCGAATCTCGTCGCAAATTTTTCCTCCAGGCCATAGTTAAGTTAGCCTGGTTAAAACCACACCCTGTCCTTCACTTCGCTTCAGACTAGGGTCTGGACTTTCTCCATAGAGAAACGATTTCTCCTGGAGATTTTTGAATGGACCAATCAGAGAACAGAAGGCGGAGTTTTGTTAGTTTAGCCTGGCGAGGTCCAGGCTATTCAGATAAATAGCTCAGAAACCACTCGGTGGATATTTTTTCTGCTACCAGTGTGTAATTATATGGCTCTAATTTACTGACTGTTGGCCTGGATGAAACATTTGAGATAAAATTCGATTTTTTATCATTTATTTTCGTAGCGCACCCGAGGCTGTTTGGAAAATGTCAAACCGAAACTATTTAAATCCAGCAGATTTGACCATTTCGTGAATTGATTTAGGAACTGTTAAGCTCAGGAACACTTCTGATATAACGTCAGCTAAGAAATATATTTTTTATCAGCAGAGAAATAATAGTTTTTTACCTTGTTTTGATGAAAATTCCTTCGTGGCGGCAGCCATTTTGAATGACGACGTCAGTCGACATCGTTCAAAACTCCGCCTTCTGCTCTCTGATTGCTCAGGAACACTTCTGATATAACGTCAGCTAAGAAATATATTTTTCTCAGCAGAGAAATAATAGTTTTTTACCTTGTTTTATTGAAAATTCCTTCGTGGCGGCAGCCATTTTGAATGACGACGTCAGTCGACGTCGTTCAAAACTCCGCCTTCTGTTCTCTGATTGGTCCGAACAAAAATCTACCGGAGAAATCCTTGTGGATGGGGGAAGTCCCAGACTGTGCAGTGAAGGGAAATGAGAATTGAGCGGAGCTGTGCAGGAAGGCGAGGGCCAGGCTATAGTTAAGTACATTAAAGCTCATATAATTACACTCTGTAAGCAGGAAAAATATACACCGATTGGTTTCGAAACTATTTATAACATAAACAGAAATACAAAACTATTTATAACATAAACAGAAATACAACCAGAAGCTAACACGAGACGAGTCCGTCTCTGAAAACACGAATAAAAAATCAAATCTCATCTCAAATTTTTCCTCCATAGTTAAGTACATTAAAGCTAATATAATATAACTCTGTAAGCAGAAAAAATATACACCGATTGGTTTCGAAGCTATTTATAACGTAAACAGAAATAAAACCACCAATGCTAACAGAAGCTAATGCTACTAAAAGATCGTTTTTTATTTATTTATCTCAAACATCTAATAAAGCTACTCACTTGTAAACGTCCACACTGTGATTACATTCTGTAAGTTTCAGAAAAGTCCGCTGAGTGGTTCTTGACTTATCTTGCAAACAAACAGCAAACAAACACAGAGCTAACAGAAGCTACATCCAGACCAGGAGGCCGACAGTCAGTCCGAGCAGAGGAGCTTTTTTTCGGACACATGAGCTGGAAACGGTCGGTGTACTCCTCTGGAAGTGTCCCCTAGCGGCCGAAACTGTTACTGCACTGCGCCTCTAGCGGCCGAAAGTGGTACTGCACCATTTTCTGCCAAAGTGAAAAACGGTCATAACTGAGGCAAAAATTGGTCTAAAAATATGGAAAAATTTTCATAAATAGGTCACACTGGTGTATAGGTCGCAGGCCTTGAAAAAAAAAACATGAAAAGGTGCGATCTATACACTGGAAAATATGGTACTGAGATTAACAACTGTTTTGTTGCTTTTTGTCATTTTCAAGTCGAGTGGATGATACTCAGTGAAGTTTTGAGATGGAGGAGGTGGTGCTGGCAACCCAAGGATTGCAGGATGTGTCACAACAATAAAGCAACTTTCTGAGTTAGCAGACCCCCACAGCACTTCAGCAGTGACCCTGACACAAGCCCAAGTAGCAGCTGTGAAAGCTGCCTGTCCATCACAGGGACACACAGAGACAAACAACCATTCACACTCTCACTTATCTAGGGGCAATTTAGAGTTACTAATCAGACTAACATGCATGTTTGAATCAGACTAACATGCATGTTTGAATCAGACTAACATGCATGTTTGAATCAGACTAACATGCATGTTTGAATCAGACTAACATGCATGTTTGAATCAGACTAACATGCATGTTTGAATCAGACTAACATGCATGTTTGAATCAGACTAACATGCATGTTTGAATCAGACTAACATGCATGTTTGAATCAGACTAACATGCATGTTTGAATCAGACTAACATGCATGTTTGAATCAGGGTAACATGCATGTTTGAATCAGACTAACATGCATGTTTGAATCAGACTAACATGCATGTTTGAATCAGACTAACATGCATGTTTGAATCAGACTAACATGCATGTTTGAATCAGACTAACATGCATGTTTGAATCAGACTAACATGCATGTTTGAATCGGGGTAACATGCATGTTTGAATTGGGGTAACATGCATGTTTGAATCGGGGTAACATGCATGTTTGAATCGGGGTAACCTGCTTGCTGAGAGGCAGCAGCTCTACCAGTTGCGCCACCGTGCTGCCCATCTTTACATCAATAGTCAAACAAACTGTCAGAGCACTGACTTAAGCTGGAACAGAACACACGACTGCACACCATCATACAGAACCACTTCATCAAGTCTGCAGATGATACAACAGTGGTGGGTCTCATCAGCAACAACGATGAGACAGACTACGAGGTGAGCCGCCTGGCCTTGTGGTGCGGACACAACAATCTCACTCTGAACGTGGAGAAGACAAAGTCGTGGACTTCAGGAAGAGGGACGCCCAACGTGCCCCTCTGACCATCAACAGCACCGCAGTGGAGAGAGTGGACAACATCCTGGGAGTGCATGTCTCAGAGGACCTGTCCTGGAGCAGTAACATTGCATCACTGGCCAAGAAGGCTCACCAGGCTGTAATCCTTACAGCTCTTTTCTGTAAAATAAAAAAAGGTTTTGTAATAGTTTTACATGCTTTTCCCCAAACATCAATACAATGAATTCAATGTGGAACAATGATTGTGTTATACAACAAATATAACGCTTTGTCGTTTAATAGGTCCTTGACTTTGTACAGGTAATCCCCGACTTACGAGCGCACTGACATACGAGGTTCCGGACATACGAGCTGCCGAACGAGCAGTAAATTTGTAAAAAAATAAATAAACAAATACAGCACTTTTTTGTGTTTTTAGATGAAAGTGTGTTAGCTAACCGTTTGGAAACACGTTTCTGAGCATGTTTATGAAGTAGTATGAACGTTTTTGATGAAAAACGAGTGTTCGTAGTAGCGCTAGCTTAAATTTTCCGACTTACGACCGAAAATCCGGACTTACAAGAACACGTGCTTCGGGTTCCGACGTACAAGATTTCGTGTTACGAGAGCCTCGCAGGTACGGAACTCGCTCGTAAGTCAGGGACCACCTGTATAGTACAGCAATGGATTTAGATATTTTCATTTTTACATAATTTATGTGTTGTTTCCATGTCAGTTTGGAATCAATGATCAGTAGTGGGATGTAACTAAGTACAAATACTTTGTTACTGTACTTAAAGCTGCTATATGTAACTTTTCTAACAATATATTTTTAACATATTTCTTCACTCTGTCACTAGATTGATGTTAGAGAGGTAATCTCTGAAAAAAACTAAAAAAAATATTGTCCCCTTGCTTCTCCAGGTGGTAAATAAGCATTTCTAAAAAGAAAAAGTGACCCGCCATTTTCCAGCCAATAAAAACAAAGTTTGTAACCAGCCAATAAAAACCGAGCTTGAATTTGAATCAGCCAATAAAAACAGAGCTTGAATTTGAATTTCAACAGACCACAAGGGGGCAGAGCCATATATGGCTCTGAGGGGGAGGGATCAGAATGCTTTGCTTGTTGAAATTTTTTCTAAGTGCTGATGTTCTACAGAAACTGCAGACTGAACCTTTAAGTACATTTTTCATGTATCTGTACTTTACTTAAGTAGAAGCAAATGTGGGTACTTTTACTTTTACTCCACTACATTTTACATGAAGTATCTGTACTTTCTACTACACTATATTTCTGTAACGTGTTGAGTTACAAGTTACATTCACGTTGTAGCTTTTTGATTTGTCGAAAGTAAATGATGTCAAGAAGGGAGTTGATCCATTGAATCATTGCAAAGTGGATAGGTAACATTATTAGTCCCACCCTCAAGAAGAGCTGGACCAAGTATGTCATTGAGCTGGGAGCACCCACAGCACCACTAACACACCCAAAATGTATTCCACCACACCACCCATGGCATGGCCTTATCAAAAGATTATTGAGAGACTATTGAAATACTGTATTATTGAAAGAGTATTCAGTACTGCAGGACAGATTTTCTCTCCCTAAAGAGCCAGACCTGACTCAAAAAACTTTGAAAACCAACTTCCTTTGAACTTGAACAAGAAATTCCTGCTGCAATATTAAAATGTGTCAGTTCATGGGATGTTACTGCAGGAGTCCAAGTTTTGAAACTGGTGTCAGGAAGTTAAAATAATGTTAATTGTTGACCCATTACAAGGTTGACTAGACAGTATTTTAACTAGAGTTGATGACAAACTGGAGTTGAAGTGATCTGTTCCTTTGTTAGGTCTAATTCTCCTTTTTTCAAACAGACAACTTTTACTTTAATGTCTTCACTGCAGTTAAAATGACACATTGGTTTTGCTTTGTGTTAAATAAAAACTTTCAAAGGTATAATCATTCCTTATTATTCTTATTTTGCTTAAAGGTTCAGTCTGCAGTTTCTGTAGAACTGCAGCACTTTGAAAAAATTTCAACAGGCAAAGCATTCTGATCCCTCCCCCTCAGAGCCATATATGGCTCTGCTCTCCCATGGTCTGCTGAAATTCAAATTCAAGCTCTGTTTTTATTGGCTGGTTACAAACTCTGTTTTTATTGGCTGGTTAATGGCGGGTCACTTTTTCTTTTTAGAAATGCCTATTTACCACCTGGAGAAGCAAGGGGACAATATTTTTTTTAGTTTTTTTCAGAGATTACTTCTCTAACATCAGTCTAGTGACAGAGTGAAGAAATATGTTAAAAATATATTGTTAGAAGTTACATATAGCAGCTTTAATGACGTTTAACTCTGCAGATCATCACTGAAATTCTGACACACATAATCACAAGTCCAAGTGTGAACTGTGTCGCAGAGTAAACACAATAAAAACATGCATTATCTGCAGCTTTGTTGATTAAAATGACACAAAACTATTAATGTATTACAGAAAATATGCATACAGTAGGCACACTTAATGATATTGTAGGCCATTGCATTAGGTAAAACATACAGCAAGTACTTTTACTTTAATACTTTAAGTATTTTTGAAAGCAAGTACTTATTTACGTTTACTTAAGTAAAAATATTAATATGGTACTTCTGCTTTGACTAGATTTCAACACCCTCAATTATAAATGAAACATCTGCAGTTTTCTTTTTATTACTAAATATCAATAAGTTTTGTATAGATTTAATGAGAACTTATTTAGTTTAAATCAAGTTTGTATTTTGATGAGTCAGATTTCAGGGGGTTTGATGACAGCAGCTCTTTCAGTCTTTGTTTATTAAACAGAGAGGGGAAATACTGCCACCTGGTGGACAGAAGACACCACAGCTGGCTGTTTCCTCACATCTGTTTGGTGTTTTTCTCTGCAGGCATTGGGTGTCCATGTTCCTGACAAACTTCCTCGTTATGCAGTTGGGACTCTGAGAGTAAAACACACATTATGATAAATAACAAATAAACATTTCAGGGCCTGTGTTCATCTGTTCATCCTGTCATGCTATTTAGCGTGTCTTATCTGTGTTTTGTGTGTAAGAATGAGGAGGTAGTGTTTGGACTTGTTCCTCTTCCTCCTGCAGTCAACAGTCCTGCCTGCAATTCAAAGTAACTTTTCACTTTAAGGTTTTAGTCAGAATACTATTTATTCTCATGTTCTGTGTCCGAGGATCAGTCTAATTCCAAGGGGAGTCCTTTATGGTTCATTGAAAGAATGAATTTTACTTTGTCTTGTGCATCCAACTATTTTCAGTCAGGTCATCTGGACAGTTTCTTTTTTTTTTTTTTTTTATTTGTGCTGAAACGTTTCACCTTCCATCCATTCTGGTTCAAAACTGGTTCGAAACGTGCCAAAAAGACCATCTTAGCACCACCAGAACTAGCCTGGTTTAAACCAGACCCTTGTCCTTCACTTCGCTTTGGACTAGGGTCTGGCATCTCTGCCATAGAAAACGATTTCTCCTGGAGATTTTTGAATGGACCAATCAGAGAACAGGAGGCAGAGTTTTGTTAGTTTAGCCTGGCGAGGTCCAGGCTATCAGATAAATTGCTCAGAAACCACTCGGTGGATATTTTTTCTGCCACCAGTGTGTAATTATATGTCTTTAATTTACTGACTGTTGGCCTAGATGAAACATTTGAGATAAAATTCGATTTTTTATCATTTATTTTCGTAGCGCACCCGAGGCTGTTTGGAAAATATCAAACCGAAACTATTTAATATCCAGCAGATTTGACCATTTCGTGAATTGATTTAGGAACTGTTAAGCTCAGGAACACTTCTGATATAACGTCAGCTATGAAATATATTTTTTCTCAGCAGAGAAATAATAGTTTTTTACCTTGTTTTGATGAAAATTCGTTCGTGGCGGCAGCCATTTTGAATGACGACGTCAGTCGACATCGTTCAAAACTCCGCCTTCTGCTCTCTGATTGCTCAGGAACACTTCTGATATAACGTCAGCTATGAAATATATTTTTTCTCAGCAGAGAAATAATAGTTTTTTACCTTGTTTTATTGAAAATTCCTTCGTGGCGGCAGCCATTTTGAATGACGACGTCAGTCGACGTCGTTCAAAACTCCGCCTTCTGCTCTCTGATTGGTCCGGTCAAAACCTACCGGAGATATCCTTGTCTATGGGACAAGTCCCAGACTGTGCAGTGAAGGGAAATGAGAATTGAGCGGAGCTGTGCAGGAAGGCGAGGGCCAGGCTACACCAGAACTGGTTTGTTCCACTTTGGAGTAAGCTGTTGGGAGAAGGCTCAGTTTTGTGTTGTGTGATTCCTTGACTGATGAAGCCTTCTGGATGGAAGGTGAAACGTTTCAGCACATAAAAAAAGAAACTGTCCAGATGACCTGACTGAAAATTGTTGGATTGTATACCTGGATTATTGAGCATGGACTTTGCTGGTTTTGTCGTGTGCAGTTCTGTTTCATTGTTTTTATTTAAAGTACTTCCTAACTTTTAGTTTGTCACAGAGTTATGATGCAAATTCAGACTAGTTAAGAGAGGTTCAACATAATCAGGATTAAAGCGTCCTCGTTACTGTTCTGTTCACTGGCTTCAGTGGTGATTTCAGCCTCTTTTTGGGGGTGCTCAAGCAACCCTAAATTTGAACTCAGCACCCCTGAAAAATAAAGAAACCATCATTAGGATTTTGTAAGAAAACTCAGTTCTCAAACCTTAGATTCACCAAAATATTGAATCACTTTTGACTAAATATGGAATAAATGATGACACTCTTAAATTCCCAAGTTGGTGTTTTTGCCGACTCCTTTTGTATTCTCTTGTGTCTTTGTGCATCCTAAAACGAGCTATATAAGTTTGATGTATTCTTATTATTACATTACAAGCCTTCAAACCACTACTAATTTGTGTTTTACTGATTATGTTTTTGTGTTTTGTTTTAGTGGGAGATGCCAAGGATTCGACATTGGTGGTGCCTCCAGCTAATGGAGAGGTTTCACATTGAAGGGTACATACACAAAGAAAATTTCAGTGTCCTTGATTTATCATTTTACTTTTGGACAAGTGATCCTTTTTACATTAAACGGCACATCGATTTGCACACTTGACTGAAGAATCAGCCCAACGTCTTCAGGGATCCCTGGTACCTATCTTCAGGGTTTCAAGGTCCACCGGTGGGAAAACTGCATCCAGGAATAGTGAAGATGGAAGGGACAATGCTAAGGTCGGTGTTTGTTGTTAATTGCTGCTGTGCAGAGGGTGAGCAGCACCAAGCTACTAGTTCTGCACTTCCCTGAGAACCTCTTCAACAGCCTCTCACAGGCCGAGAGGGCTCAAACATGCCTCTGCAAACTGAAGCATGAGTCCCATACACATATAGAGAAGTTGACAACTGAGAACCTTTTAATTTACATTGCATACATTCATGGATGTGTCGAAAGAAAGAAACATTATTCTTATAAGTGGTACAAATGTAAGTTTGGATGATTTTAGTTTTATTTGTGCAACTTGGGGGACAGGTGCAGATCCTGAGGGACTTGCATACTGCATGGGACTGGATACACGAGCACAAGGCCTTACTCCGTGGGGAGACAGAGGAGCCTGAAGTGTTCCAGATGAGCCAAGCCACTCAGAAAGCAGCCATGGAAGACTACAGTTCAACAAGAGATGACAATTTCCTTCCACTATCAGGAAGACATGGAAATGTTTTATGACCAATGTGTTGATGTGATGGTCCTACGGGTAAATGCCATGTTTTGTGAACGTAGTTATTAATGTCAATGTATTTCCTTTATTTCCCTGTGTGTTTGGAAAGTTGTGAAAATGTGATACAGAGGTTTTTCTGCTGTTTAATTTGTAGTTTAGTTTACAAATAGTTTTGTTTCAGTTTCATTTCTGTCAGTTCTTATCAATAAAGTGATACATGTAAAGTAAAATAATGTCTGTGAGTTTTTGGTGTGAATTGCTGAAACCAATGCAGACATGTTCCCGTTTTAGATTTTCTACAACTGCCTTATAATCTGTCTGTTTTGCTACTTTGATATCTTTGTTTTAACTTGTTAAAAAAAAACTGTATGCCTCTCTTATGATTGTCTTTTGTTGATTGTCCAAGGAAAATCTATTGTTGCTGTTGTCATCTTTCTTTAGTTTGTAGCCAGGTCTCTCTTGTACTTTGTAAATGAGTCCACGAGGCTCAGTGAGATTAACCTGCCTAAATAAAGGTTGAATGAAAAAGGTACTGTAAGAAATATTTTTCTTAAAAAATGTTACTCAAATAATTGTATGGGCCTGTGTACAATAATCAAACTAGAGGAAAGATGGAGTAATAAACACTATTAATGTATTACAGAAAATATACATACAGTATGCACACTTAATGATATTGTAGTCTGGGTGTCATTCTTGACAGCACTTTATCTTTTGAATTTCATGTCAATAACATTACTCGGTCTGCATATTTTCATCTTCAAAACATCAACCGTCTCCGTTCATTTCTTACCCCCACCAGCTCAGTCATCCTTATCAATGCTCTAGTCACCTCTCGATTAGACTACTGTAACTCCCTCCTCTCGGGTCTTCTTCTCAAAATCATCCGTAAACTTCAGCTTGTTCAAAACACAGCTGCCCAGATCATCACTAGAACTATGTCAAAAAAACAAATCCGCTATAAAACATCCTCACTGGCTACCCATAAAAATATTGCATCAACTTTAAGATTCTCCTCCTCACTTTCAAAGCTCTCCATAACTTGGCACCTCTGTACCTCACTGATCTTCTTTGCTATCTCCCACAAAGCCCCTAGTCTCTGGAACGCTCTTCCACAGCACATCCGTAATTCTGATTCTCTGTCCTCATTTAAATCTGAAGTCTGGTCTTCTGTTAGATCACATTAGTCTTGAAACAGCATCTGCCGGCACATCGGTTCAATCTCTATGGCATTCTTTGATCTGCTCCATTACATAGTTAATGTGGGGGGTCTGGGATCTGGCCTTGTGGGGCATTGGGGCTGGTGTGGGGGGTGTGGGTTTGGGGCACCGGGGGTGTCGGGGGCTGAGCTGTTGGGGCTGTTTGGGCGGGGGGGCCCTGCCTTCACCCTGGGGAGGACCTGGGTGGTTCTGGGGGATGTCTGCTGGGGGCTGCATGCGGGCCCTCAGGTGGTCTGTGGCGGCGGTCATGGGTCACCGGTCGGTGGCCCGGCTGTGCTGGGGTGGTTTCGGGGTGGGCGCCGGGGGCTTGGGGTTCTGGGGGCGTATCGTCCCCGGGCTTGGGCCTGGTGGGGTCGGGGGTCTTGGGCTCTGGCAGGTGGGTCGCTGGGCTTTGGGCTGGCCTGCGCTCTGGTGCCCGGCTCTGGCCGGGGGGGTCCTCGGCTCTCTGGTGGGTTGGGGTTTCATGGGCTGGGGGGTTGGGTGCCTGGGGGACGTGACTAGTGGCCCATGGGAGGGGGCAGGTTGTCCCCGCCTGGGTGTCTAGTGTGTTATGTGTTCTGAGAGTTGTTAGTATGAAGGGTGGGTGTATTTCTTCTGGTGTGGGGACTGGGTAGATGTCCTTGATTATGGTCTGGGACTATGCATGGCCATTGGCTGGCCCTCTCCTATGGTGGGGGCACGCTCCCGGTGCTTCCTGGCTCTGTCCGCGGTTAGGCAGGCGCTCTTGGCCGTGTCAGCCATGTGGGATTTTGTGTCCTCTTGGGCGGTGGGCTGACTGCGGTTAGTAGGGGTCTTGGCGGCCCTGGTGGGTGTGGGCTGTTGGTCCTACTGCTGGTGGCCCTCGTGGCCCTGTCACTCTCTGGTCTGGAGTTCAATGGGCCTGGCGGTCAGAGAGGTGTTTTGGACTCGCTCCTTGGGTGGACCTTGGCGAGCTGGGGGGTAGGTTGGGTCAGCGGGGGAGCTGACTCCTTGTGGGAGCATTCGTTCGTGCAGTTATTTTCTCCCCATCCCTCACCGCGCATCTCCGCCCTCTTCATTTCAAAATTAATACATGTGGGGATTTTGAGGCTTAGGTGTTCTGCAACATTTTTAAATCTTTCTTGTTCAGAACCACCTAGGACTCAATTTTATTATACACCTTAGACATTCACTCATAAACATCCTCATAATATTCACATATAGGAACTTGGGGTGGGCACTATGGTTATGGGTGGCGGGATGACACCACTCTCGCCTCATGTGCCTGTGCTCACTTACAATGATGCATTTAGAGAGTAAGGGCTTGGGCTGGAGTTGGGGTGGAGGGGAAACTGGCATTATGCCAGCCTTTGCTCCTTCTCTTTCCAGTGGCGGTTCTAGACCAGTTGTACTGGTGGGGCCAAGCTGGGGCCAGAGGTTTTGTCAGAGGGGCACGTTAAATCTCGGAGAAAAAAGTGACTTTATGACTATAAAGACATCTTTATGACTACAGTATAGGCAGTAATGTAATACAAATAGCTTTGTCGTGGTTAGCAATCGTTTCCAAAATTGCCTTGAAGTTCCCTTTATTGTCTGAGTCTGCAGACTCATTATGCCCTCTTTGAGCTAAATTTTGAGTGGCAGTAAGTAAAAGCACTTCCGCTATTGTTTTTATATATTCACGATTTTCTTTAACCTGTCTGTTGTGCTCCTTGTTTAACACATTGACCAGTGTTGCATTAGCTGCTGCAGCTTTCTGATACTCCCTCCATGTAACCATGGCTTGTTTATGGAGCTCAGACCTCGCATGCATTGCAAACCCCGCATCTTTGTAAGATGCATTCTTCCAGTTTTTAAAACCAACTGGGGAATCAAACACAGTGTCTGAGCTGTTGGGAGGGCTAAAATGTCTGCAAGGGTAACAATACGCAGAGTCCAAGTGTTGTGAATATTCAAGCCAGGGGTGAATGTGATACCAAGCTGCTTTGAAGCTCCTCCTTCTGTCCCCCATCAAGGTTCTTGGAAATAACTTTAGGTCCGGCTGCATCGGTGGATCTTCTTTGCATTTGCTGATGTCTGTGGAGAAAGCAAAACCAAATATATGTAAATTAACATATACACCGGAAAATACGGTAATTGCATTTTTGAGATCTGTACATTCTTTCCTTGAATTCTAAAACCTGACCAAGGACCAAGACTGCAAATAAGCTAAAGCTAGATTTCTTGACTATTTTTTAACAAAGCCAGCAATAATATTTCATTCAAACTCAACTTGTGTCAGAAAACTTAACATTAACAAACACATTTTTTTTGAACATCACAAACCTGATGGTCCAGTGCTTGTGGATCCACAAATATTCTCCATCTGTGTCTCACGTGCTGCTTGTATCTCAGTCTCAGCTGTCTCCATTTCAGGATCTTCATGTGTCTCTCTTTCCGTCCCTGTACCCTCTCTTTGAAAACCAGTGTCTTCCAAGTCCTCTGGCTGTGTGGGGCTCTCAACGTGCCTTTCTTCAGCTCTCTCAACACCTCCATCTGGTTCTGTCTCAATGTCTGCCTCACTGTTATTTGTCTTTCTTGTGCAGAAATAAGATGTAATGTCCATCTTTCTCTTCATTTTGTCCATCTTAGATGAACACGGTAAAAACAATTGTTTCTTTGCGAGAAAAAATATATTTCTTAGCTGACATTATAGCACACACGGTCTCCTGAGCTTAACAAAAGAAAACTGTGTGTTATATTCCGACGAAATACGGGTAGCGTTAGCTAGAAGCATGTGTGTTGTTGTAAGATAACTAGCGTTAGCTAGAAGCATACAACATAAACGCCTGGTCTGATAGGCTGCTATTATAATTCATACTAGCCAACAACATCATTTCTTGACCAGAATTGTTACCTTGTATTGTTTGTATTTGTAGTGGTACTCGTGGATAACGCTCGGTAACTTCGCCGTCTTCGCGCTCGCTCTTCTTTTCGTTGTTCGCACTTCGCAGTGGTGTAACGCACTAAAAGGTACAACTACCTGAATGTTGTGCCCGGAGGGCGGGCCCCGGAAGCAGGGCGGGCGGCGGACCAGGGTCCGTGCTGACGCAGTTCCGCTTCTGCTCGGAGGAGGGCGGGACCCGGAAGCAGGGCGGAAGCAGGGCGGGCGGCGGACCAGGGTCCGTGCTGAGCATTGTTTCCGCTTCTGCTCGGAGGGCGGGCCACAGGGCGGGCCAGGGTCCATTTTAGACGGGCACGGGCCCGCGTGGGCCCGTGTGTAGAACCGCCACTGTCTCTTTCCCTTTTAATTGCACTTTACTACAACACACTTCAACAGCACATCTGGGGGAGGGGGTGGGTGTGTCGGGGTCTAGTGTTTTTTTTTAACCCCCTTGTTCCCTGACGGCTGTTCTGGGGGTGGGGTCTGGTAAAGTGGCAGGCCGTCGGGTGTTGTCCTGGACTATGGGGAGGTTTGGGGGGGTTGCCGTGGGCGGGACTGGCGCAACGCTCTCGCTAGGGCTGCTTGGGCTTGGGTGTTCTGTCCTGTCGGCTGTGTGCGGGTTGGGCCGGATCTTGGATGTCAGCTCCTCTCCGCCCCAAAATGAATGGGCCTACCTCCTGAGTTTGGGTGTGGGCTGCCCCATGTAGGGGGCAGGTACATGTCTTGGACCTGGGGAGTATAGAGTGCGTATCGGGATTATGAATGGAATGTGTCATTGTTGTATGTCTTTGAGTGAGTGAGGATGTAGATGAGGGTGGGTCTGTGTGATTGTATCTGTGTATGAATGTCTATTTGTCAGGCCGGGACTTAGAGTGCCCCCTCTTTGATACATCTGAGGCTACTTGGTGTTGCGCTCCTACCACGTGGCCCCCTGGTAGGGTGTGCCTTTGCCTGCCGGCGCGCTTGGGGCCCTCGGTGTAGGGGGTTGGGCGCTTGGGCGTATGTCGGCTTGGCCTGGTGGCTGCCTGGTGGGGCTCACGTTCTCTGGTCCTGTCGGGCCTGGGTCTGAGGGGTGGGCATCCCCGGTGTCCGGGCCTTGGTGCCTAGGCCTGGGGCTACGCCGGTGCATCAGGTTCTGGCAGGGGCCTGTGAGTTTGTCGCTGTTGGCCCCGGGGGGTCATTGTGTGTAGTCGCTGGTGGGGCCCTTCCGGTTCTCCCCTATGGTCTTATCTAGGGGGTGGGTGAGTGGTTCATCCTGTTTGGGTGGCCCTGGGTGCTCTGCGCTCAAGAGCCCTCTTGGGGTCTTGGGCTTTGGTCCCTCTTTTGTCTGCCTCGGGTCTTGGGGGATGGATCTCTGATGCTTCATGGTCACTATTGAATATTCTATTAGAGAAGTCTTATTCCCCCTCCCTGGGCTGCTACCTTACTGTGGTGGAGGGGTTTGAAAGTCCCAATGATCCTAGGAGCTATGCTGTCAGGGACTTCATGCCCCTAGTAGGGTCACCCAAGGCAGACCGGTCCTAGGTGAGGGACCAGACAAAGTGCAACCCAAAGACCCCTTATGATGAGTCAAATAAATGGACTAAATGTTCCCTCGCCCGGACGTGGGTCACCGGGGCCCCACTCTGGAGCCAGGCCCAAAGGTGGGGCATGCTGGCGATCGCCTGGTTGCCGGGCTTTTACCCATGGAGCCCGGCCGGGCAGAGCCCGAAGAGGAGACGTGGGTCCCTCTTCCCAAGGGCTCACCACCTGTGGGAGGGGCCAAAAGGGTCGGGTGCAATGTGGGATGGGTGGTGGCCGAGGACGGAGACCCTGGAGGTCTGATCCTTGGCTACAGAAGCTGGCCATTGGGACGTGGAATGTCACCTCTCTGGTGGGGAAGGAGCCTGAGCTAGTGTGTGAGGTTGAGAGGTTCTGGCTAGAAATAGTCAGACTCACCTCAACGCATGGCTCTGGCTCTGGAACCAGTTTCCTTGAGAGGGGTTGGACACTCTTCCACTCTGGAGTTGCCCCTGGTGAGAGGCGCCGAGCAGGAGTGGGCATACTTGTTGCCCCCCATCTTGGTGCCTGTACGTTGGGGTTCACCCCGGTGAACGAGAGGGTAGCCTCTCTTCGCCTACGTGTGGGGGGACGGGCTCTGACTGTTGTTTGTGCCTATGCGCCAAATGGTAGCTCAGATTACCCACACTTTTTGGAGTCCTTGGCGGGGGTATTGGAGAGTGCGCCTCCTGGGGACTCCCTTGTTCTACTGGGGGACTTCAACGCTTACGTGGGCAATGACAGTGAGACCTGGAGGGGTGTGGTTGGGAGGAACGACCCCCCTGATCTGAACCCAAGTGGTGTTCTGTTATTGGACTTCTGTGCTCGTCATGGATTATCCATAACTTGCTTCCGGCTCTTGGCGTAGCAGCTGCTTCTCTGCTCCGTTCCTTCCCTGAAAGTTTTCCTCCCCCCTGCTTTTGCTCTTTTGTCTTGTCTGCAGCTCTTCAGTGCTCGCTCGAAGCAATTTGGAACATGGATTTAATAGCGTGGGCTGTTTCCTCTATCGATAAAATTTTTTCCACAAAGCGCTCTGGACCAGGAGAACCAGTGTGCCCCCTCGACACGCATGCGGCCGGTTACATCATGGATTCCTGGGGAGAATGGAAAATGATGTGTTTGACCGTTCTTTCAGTCGAGGACGTGGAAGACCTATACATAATTGGATTAATGGTAGCAGGTGCATTGCTCTTTGGCTTGTGCGGGTGCCTCTGCTACTGGAAAATCAGGAAGACTTCTGCGGCAATCAACGCGCTGTCAAAGATTCCTGCTCAGAATGAGTCTGTGATCCGAGCTGTGACCTCAATGAATCAGCTGCTGTATGAGCTTAATCGCACGGTGGGAACGGCCATTGAGGACCGCAGACCTGTGGTACGGTTTGGGACTTGTTTACAACAGCCTAGCAGATTACACCAGGGGGGAGACGTGGACCCATAGCTCGGGTCAAATGAAAGCTCACATAATTTGGAGGAATTGGACTTCAGATAGCACCTAGACTCAAGGCTAACGGTAAAAGTTCACTGAAGCCTGCCCTGAAGAATAAATAAATCAACTAATCTAATCGGGACATCCCAAGCAACCTTGAACAAGGCTGACTACAAATCTCTCCTGGAGTCTAAGCAACTGGAAAGAACTACTGTCGCTCCCCCCACCTCCCCCGAGAGCTCTCTGTGTGCTTTCAGATAAAGCCGGCTGAGTCCATCTGCAGAACTGTGCTCTATCTGGACGATGTTCACAGACTATCTCACTGCTTTGCCACCAAAATGCAACATGTGATTTGTCTTATCTGTGCTTGGCTGGTAGAGTTTTTTGACTGTATCATAGAATGTCCTGTAAGACAAAATGTGATAGAATCTTTTTTGAATACCACTGATTACCCTATGTAACCTTCCTTTTTTCCCATATCTGATTGTTGCGGCATGGTTTAATTACTGCTGCGGCTGTTGTGCACACGTCCCCTCTCAAGGACGGTGTGTGAGTCAATTGCAATGTTTTGTGCTTCAGTGCAATGACGATGCCAATAAAGATATATTCTATTCTATAATGAACACCATGTTCAAGCATAAGGGTGTCCATATGTGCTCTTGGCACCAGGACACCCTAGGTCGCAGTTCGATGATCGACTTTGTTGTCGTCTCATCTGATCTGCGGCCGCATGTCTTGGACACTCGGGTGAAGAGAGGGGCGGAGCTGTCAACTGACCACTACCTGGTGGTGAGTTGGCTCCGATGGTGGGGGAGGATGCCGGTCAGACCTGGCAGACCCAAACGTATTGTGAGGGTCTGCTGGGAACGTCTGGCAGAGTCTCCCGTAAGACGGAGCTTTAACTCCCACCTCCGGGAGAGCTTTGAACACGTTCCGAGGGAGTCGGGGGACATTGAGTCCGAGTGGGCCATGTTCCGCGCCTCTATTGTCGAGGCAGCTTATCGGAGCTATGGCCGCAAGGTTGTTGGTGCCTGTCGTGGTGGCAACCCTCGAACCCGGTGGTGGACACCGGTGGTGAGGGATGCTGTCAGGCTGAAGAAGGAGTCCTATTGGGCCTTTTTGGCCTGTGGGACCCCGGAAGCAGCTGATAGGTACCGGCAGTCCAAACTGCATGCGGCTCAGTGGTTGCTGAGGCAAAAACTCGGGGTGGGAGGAGTTCGGAGAGGCCATGGAGAATGACTTCCGTACGGCTTCAAGGCAATTCTGGTCCACCATCCGACATCTCAGGGGGGGAAAGTGGTACGCAACCAACACCATTTATAGTGGGGGTGGCGTGCTGTTGACCTCAACTCGGGATGTTATGAGTCGGTGGGCGGAGTACTTCGAAGACCTCCTCAATCCTACTGCCACGTCTTCCACTGAGGAAGCGGAGCCTGGGGACTTTGGGTCGGGCTCTCCAATCTCTGGTGCTGAGGTCACTGAGGTGGTTAAAAAGCTCTGCTGTGGCAAGGCTCCAGGGACGGATGAGATTCGCCCGGAGTTCCTTAGGGCTCTGGATGTTGTAGGGTTGTGTTGGCTTACGCAACTCTGCAATATCACGTGGACATTGGGGGCAGTTCCCTTGGATTGGCAGACTGGGGTGGTGGTTCCCCTATTCAAAAAGGGGGACCGTAGGGTGTGTTCCAACTATAGGGGATCACACTCTTAAGCCTCCCTGGTAAGGTCTATTCAGGGGTTCTGGAGAGGAGGGTCCATCGGATAGTCGAACCTCGGATTCAGGAGGAGCAGTGTGGTTTTCGTCCTGGTCGTGGAACACTGGACCAGCTCTACACCCTCAGCAGGGTCCTGGAGGGTGCGTGGGAGTTTGCCCAACCAGTTTACATGTGCTTTGTGGACTTGGAAAAGGCATTCGACCGCGTCCCTCGGGGGGTTCTGTGGGGGGTACTCCGGGAGTATGGGGTACCAGGCCCTTTGATAAGGGCTGTTAGGTCCCTGTACGACCGGTGTCAGAGCTTGGTCCGCATTGCCGGCAGTAAGTCAGGCTCGTTTCCGGTGAGAGTTGGACTCCGCCAAGGTTGCCCTTTGTCACCGATTCTGTTCATAACTTTTATGGACAGAATTTCTAGGCGCAGCCAAGGTGTTGAGAGGATCCGTTTTGGTGGCCTTAGAATCGCTTCTCTGTTTTTTGCAGATGATGTGGTCCTATTGGCTTCATCAGGTCGTGATCTACAGCTTTCACTGGAGCGGTTTGCAGCCGAGTGTGATGCGGCCGGGATGAGGATCAGTTCCTCCAAATCCGAGGCCATGGTCTTGAGCCGGAAAAGGGTAGCATGCCTTCTCCAGGTCGGGGAGGAGGTCCTGCCCCAAGTGGAGGAGTTTAAGTATCTCGGGGTCTTGTTCACGAATGAGGGAAAACTGGAGCGTGAGATCGATAGGCGGATAGGTGCAGCGTCCGCAGTGAAGCGGGCGCTGTACCGGTCTGTCGTGGTGAAGAGAGAGCTGAGTCAAAAGGCAAAGCTCTCAATTTACCGATCGATCTACGTTCCCACCCTCATCTATGGTCATGAGCTTTGGGTTGTGACCGAAAGAACGAGATCTCGGATACAAGCGGCTGAAATGAGTTTTCTCCGCAGGGTGTCTGGACTCTCCCTTAGAGATAGGGTGAGAAGCTCAGTCATCCGGGAGGGACTCGGAGTAGAGCCGCTGCTTCTCCACATCGAGAGGAGCCAGTTGAGGTGGCTCGGGCATCTGGTTAGGATGCCTCCTGGACGCCTCCCTGGTGAGGTGTTCCGGGCATGTCCCACCGGGAGGAGACCCAGCCCACTGGAGGGACTATGTTTCTCGGCTGGCCTGGGAACACCTTGGGATTCCCCCAGAGGAGCTGCTCCAAGTGGCTGGGGAGAGGGAAGTCTGGGCCTCCCTACTTAGGCTGCTACCCCCGCGACCCGACCCCAGATAAGCGGAAGACAATGGATGGATGGATGGATGGATGGATGGATGGAGAAGTCTTATTCACTTATGCTCACAACCACACACAAATGGATGCAGGGATGTATAAGTAGATACATATCATATGGAGCTGGACAGAACAAGAGTTATTTTTTTACTCTGGACCAGGATTGGGACAGGAGGACAGGATTTTTCTGTGGGACCAGGACGTGACAGGAGTGAAAATTCACTCCTGTGTAATCTTCTAATGTGATGCAGTTAGAGAGGACATGGAGGTAGTTGGAGTGAGGACAGAGGATGCAGAGGACAGAGTGAGGTGGAGGAGACCACTGAGGAAGGAACAGAGGAAAAAAGAATGCGGGTAATCAGGTCATTTTCAAGCTAAAAGGAAGCTGCTGCCAATCTATTCAGATCATCCCATGATGAGGAACCAAAGTGCCGGTTCTTTTCTGGCCATTTTGTCAACATTTCCAACACCTTGCACTAAGATTCATCCTCAAATGCTGATCAAGCCTCCGCTGTATAGGTAATTACAAACATTCATTATCAAACCTGATCCCCCCAACATAAAATAATTCCACCCAAAAATTTAACATCTGGACTCATCAGTAGATAAAACAGTAGGCCACTCATGTTCAGTCGTCATTGTAAAACAGACTTCAGCCTTTTTTAAAGAACTTCCACTTTCTTTGCTTGATTCTGAGACCATGCTGCACACGTGCAGTTTGAACATTTTTATCTAACAGCCCTTTGGGAATCACATTTAGTGTAAAATTACAATGCATGCCTCTGAAACTGAACCATTTTTTATTTTAATTTTATAGGTTCAACCAAATAAATTTGTGTGTTGTGCAACATGCTAAAGTGGTGCTTGAAAGTTTGTGAACCCTTTAATATTTTTTATATTTCTGCATAAATATGATCTAAATTTATCAGATTTTCACCAAGTCCTAAAAATAGATCCAGAGAACCCAGTTAAACAAATGAGAAAAATATTATACTTGGTCATTTATTTATATGGGAAAAGATCCAATATTACATATTTGTATGTGAACGTTTGCTTTCAGTATCTTGTTTGACCCCACCATGTGTAGCAATAACTGAAACTAAAAGTTTCTGTAACTGTTGATCAGTCTTGCACACCTTGGAGGAATTTTAGTCCATTCCTCCGTACAGAACATCTTCAACTCTGGATGTTGGTGGTTTCTGTAATGTTATGTCTGCTCCTCAGTGTGGACACCATCCAGACGGGCAGCACTTGGAGATACTTAGTCAGGCTTTATTAACTCTTGAACACCAACACATGTACAACTCACGAGCGTCACTCTACAACCAACGGTGCATCATCTAATGTGTCCCCTAGTGCCCCAGTACCAACACATTGGTTCCTAGTGTCTGCTCACACAACATCTCCCCTTTTTAGCTTAGCTTCCATACTAATGCTTTTAAACTTAAATTGTCCTTGTTGAATTATAAACATGCTGAACAGACATACCAACACCCTTTTAAATGCTTTTACCAAGTGAACAGATTATACTAGCACTTTATCATTAATATTACAAACAACTATAACTTTGACCTATCTAGGGGTCAGGGTCGACTACCTGGGTCCCCAGAGCTGTGCAGGGATTATTCTGCCCTGTGGGCCACAGCTCACTTCTCTATGACTGCTATTTACAAGTCCAGTCTCTGCGGGATACGAACAACCCGTCCCGACCTGGTGACTGTGGAGCCATCAGGAATCACTCTGATGTGTGACCTGTTCCTTCTTAGACTCCCAGACGGCATGTCGATGTTGTATGACCGTGGGGTGTTCGCTGGACTGCTGATAGTCCCCGAGTTGTTGGTGTTCTTCACCCAGACTCTTTGTCCTGGGTTGAGCTCTTGTTTAGTCTGTGCTCTGTGTCTCTTGTTGAACCAAGAACCTTGCTTCTGTTTCAGCTCCTGGTCTTTTCTCCGGAAGAGATGAAGATCTGGCCATCTTGGTCGTAGTTTGTCTTCGCTGACCGGCAAAGGTGTCCTGATGTTGCGACCCATCAATAGTTGTGCCGGTGATGATCCTTGTGCCAGGGGTGTGGCCCTGTATGCCATGAGAGCCTTATGTGGATCCTCTCCCTTCTTCAGGAAAGATTTCACCGTCCTTACAGCTCTCTCTGCTTCCCCATTACTCTGTGGATAGTGAGGACTTGAGGTGACATGAGTAAAATCATAGTCCCTTGCAAAGGCTGCAAACTCCGCCGCTGCAAACTGGGGGCCATTGTCCGTGACAAGGGTTTCAGGGACCCCGTGCCTGGCAAAGATCGCCTTCATTTTGTTGATCACCGGGACAGCAGTAGTAGAGGTCAGGTTCACCACCTCAATGTATCTGGAGAAGTAATCTATTACCACCAGGTACATGGCACGTTCCCACTGGAACAGATCTGCTGCGACCCGCTGCCATGGCCTCAGAGGAAGTTGTGTTGACATGAGAGGTTCTGGTCTCTCATGAGCCTCTCGCACGCACGCTGTGCAGTTTTCAACCTTGAGTTTGATTTGTTTGGTCAAACCCGGCCACCAAATGGACTGTTGTGCTCTAGCAATGCATTTTGTCATGCCCTGGTGACCTTCATGAACCAGGTTAAGCATTTCTTCCTGCATGCTGGCTGGAATAACAAGTCTTTCACTTTTCATTAAAATTCCCTGCACCACAAGGAGGTCTTGGTGGTACTGCCAGTACACTTGTAGTTCAGGAGGGAGGCTCTTCCTGCTGGGTGGCCAGCCTGTTTGTACAAAGTCTTTAAGTTTTCTGCACGTGCTGTCAGTTTCTTGTGCCTGTCTGATTTGCACAAGCCTGTTTTCTGATGCTGGCAACTGTTGCACAATGTTGTTAACATAAGCACACACCTCTTCTTCCAGCTGCATGTCCTGTGTTGTAGGCGGAGCTTGTATTGGTGCTCTGGACAGCGCATCTGCCGTAATTAAATTTTTCCCTGGGACATGTTCAATCTTATATGTGAAGCGAAGCAGTCGCAATCTAAACCTTAGTATGCGAGGTGGCAGGTCATCAAGAGCTCTGCTTCCTAATAAGGAGATGAGAGGCTTATGATCTGTCTGGATCAAAAAGTCCATCCCTATCAGGTAAGATTGAAACCTTTCACATGCCCAAGTCAGTGCTAGTGCTTCTTTTTCAATCTGAGCGTACCTACGCTCTGCAGTTGTCATACTGCGTGAAATGAAAGCCACTGGACGCCAGTCACCTGTTGTTTGTCTTTGTGACAGGACCCCTCCTAAACCAAAGGACGAGGCATCTGCTGCAACTTTTGTTTCTCTGTTCACACAATACTGGGCGAGGACTGTGGGTGAGCTCAGTTCCTGTCGTAGCTCATCAAAAGCCCGCTGCTGTGCTGTCCCCCATTCCCAGGTTGTGTCCGCTTTGAGAAGCTCTCTTAAAGGTTGTGTGAGTTCAGCGATACGTGGGGAAAACTTTCCAACATAGTTTACCATGCCCACAAACCTCTTCACGTCAGCAGCATCTTTAGGTGTAGGCATCTCCATGATTGCTTTGATTTTGCCCGGGTCGGCTTCAATGCCCTGAGCTGTGACAACATGACCCAAAAACTTGACTTTCTCTACTGCAAACTGGCACTTGTCGTTGTTCAGAGTCAGGCCCTCCTGTTGGAGCCTCTCTAACACTCTATGCAGTCTGTAGTCATGTTGCTCTCTGGTGGACCCAAAAATTAGTATGTCGTCTGCATGACATACAGTGCCCTCCAGTCCTGACAACATTTGGGTCAGTCTCTTTTGAAAATGTTCAGGAGCGGACGAAATACCAAAAGGCAGCCTTTTGTAACAGTATCTGCCAAACGGGGTAATGAACGTGGTCAGATGGGCTGACTCTGGATGTAGAGGTACCTGCCAAAATCCTGCCGTAGCATCCAATTTGGTGAAAATTGTCGCACCTGTGAATTTGGCTAATGTCTCATCTACCGCAGGCAGTATGTGGCGCTCCCTACACACATATTCATTTAAATGAGTCAAGTCTGTGCATATTCTGACCTTTTCGTTGGGCTTAGGGGCCACCACCATTCCAGCACACCACTCTGTAGGTTCTTCAATGGGTTCAATCACCCCCATTTTCTCCATTCTCTCCAGCTCTGCCTTCACTTTGTCATATAAAGGCAGTGGGACTCGACGTGGTAGTGATAATGCATATGGTTTAGCACCCTCTTTCAATACTATTTTGTATTCTCCTTTAAGGAGACCCAGCCCTGTAAATACTTTGGGGTACAGTTTTTTCATGTCAGCCTCCAGCTCTTTAACACTGTCTATGGGGCGCAGCAACCCTAAAGCTGAAATAGCTGGGAAGCCTAGTAGTGGAGTCGACAGTCTCTGTATGACATACACTGGCTGTGTTGTAGTTTTGTCTTTGTATTTCATGAGAGCGTTGAACTGACCTTTCACTTGCAGGGCTTCACCACTTGGACCACACAAGGGCTTGTCTGCTTCGGTAAGTGGGCCATGTGTGTCTTTCGAGTAGGTGGCTGTTGGTATCACAGTCACATCTGCTCCCGTGTCCAGTTTGAATGTGATGTTTTTTCCGTTGATTTCCAGCGTTTTTTTCCAGTTGTTGGGGCGTTCTCCTGCTGATACTGCTCCCAAAAACAGTTTGTCGTCCTCCAGTGCGACGTCCTCATCCTTCTGGACTGCTCCCACTCTGGCTGATCTGCACACAGCTGCAAAATGTCCCTTCTTTCGGCATTTCCTGCACTCTGCGTCTCGTGCTGCACAGTTCACTTTGTTGTGTGCAGGAGATTTACCACAGCGTCCACAGTACTTGTATCCTTTTTGGATCTCACTCTGTCTGCTTGTTTCGTGTGGTTTATGTGCTCGGTTATCGCTGAAAGTTCTTTTCTTGAAATTTAATAAGTCCACGTTAGCATGCTGTGTCATTCCTGTCGTCTCTCTCACGACTGGTTGTTGTTTCTTAATCTCTTCATGCTGTCTTATTTGTTGCACCGCCTTTTCTAACGTTAGTCCACTGTCCATCTGCAGTTTCTCTGACAGGCCCTGGTGCTGTATGCCCGCCACCAACCTGTCTCTTATCATTTCGTCTTGCAGTGGTCCATACTGGCAGTTTTCTGCTAACTTATAGACTGCGCCTATGAAGGATTCAGCTGATTCACCAGCATCTTGGCTTCTTTTGTTAAAACGTGCCCGCTCATATATAACGTTGTATTTGCCAATAAAGTGTCTGTCAAAAGCTTCTTTTACACACTTGTATTTCTTAAGCTCATCCTGACTCAATCCCAGTGTTCCTAAAATGTCATCCGCTTTATCGCCCATCGTGTAAACTAACGAGTTCACTTGATAGCTTTCGTCTTTACCGTCCAATCCAGCTGCTATCCGAAACCTTTCGAAGCGGCGAATCCAGTTGGGCCATGACGAATAATCGCTGAAATCTAAGTTTTCAGGTGGGTTGATCGAAAACAGGGAATCCATCCTCTGTTCGTCGTGTCCGCGGCGTTAGCTTAGCAGTGTCGTCCACGCGGCGTTAGCCTAGCACACTCGTTCACTCGGCGTTAGCTTAGCTCCTCGTTCACTCACGGGACGCGCCGTGTTAAAACTGCTGCTTTCTCACCGACGTCGACGTTGCGGAGACGGGCTTCTTCACTTCTGACACCATGTAATGTTATGTCTGCTCCTCAGTGTGGACACCATCCAGACGGGCAGCACTTGGAGATACTTAGTCAGGCTTTATTAACTCTTGAACACCAACACATGTACAACTCACGAGCGTCACTCTACAACCAACGGTGCATCATCTAATGTGTCCCCTAGTGCCCCAGTACCAACACATTGGTTCCTAGTGTCTGCTCACACAACAGTTTCCTCACATTAACTGCTGCTTCAGGTCCTTCCACAACATCTGGTTTGGATTAAGGGCAGGGCCATTCCAAAACATGAACTTTATTCTTCTTTAACTGTTCTTTGGTAGAACCACTTGTGTGATTAGGGTCATTGTGTTGCATGACCCACCTTCTCTTAGATGCCGTTCATGGACAGATGTTCTGACATTTTCCTTTAGAAATCTCTGATATAATTCAGAATTCATTGTTCCATCAATGATGGCAATATGTCCTGGCCCAGATGCAGCAAAACAGACCCAAACCATGATACTGCCACCACCATGTTTCACAGATGGGATAAGGCTCTTATTCAGGAATGCAGTTTTCCTTTCTCCAAACATATCTCTTTTAATTTAAACCAGAAAGTTCNCCCACCTATTTTCAGTGGGGCATGGGTGTGTTTGTTCCTTCTGAAGTCCACAATCATCTCCTTTGTCTTCTTCACATTCATGTGAAGATTATTCTCTTTGCACCAGCTCTCCAGGTGTTCCACCTCCTGTCTGTAGCTGGACTCATCATTGTTTGTGATGCATCCCACCACCGCTGTATCATCTGCAAACTTAACAATATGACAGCCTGGAAGTGTGGCTGTACAATCATATGTGAGCAGAGTGAACAGAAGGGGGCTCAGCACACATCCCTGAGGAGAGCCAGTGCTGAGGGTTATGGTGGAGGAGGAGAAGTTGTGGATCTTCACGGACTGTGGTCTGTCTGTTAAGAAGTCTAGTACCCAGTTACAAATAGAGGGGCTTAGTCCAAGTGTAGATAGTTTGTCTATCAGAGTTTGGGGGATCATGGTGTTGAAGGCAGATGTGAAGTCCACAAAGAGCAGACGCACGTATGAGTCCTTCTGATCCAGGTGGGTGAGAGCAGTGTGGACCACAAGATGGCGTCCTGCCCAGATGCAGCAAAACAGACCCAAACCATGATACTGCCACCACCATGTTTCACAGATGGGATAAGGCTCTTATTCAGGAATGCAGTTTTCCTTTCTCCAAACATATCTCTTTTAATTTAAACCAGAAAGTTCTATTTTAATCTCATCCGTCCACAAAACATTCTTTTAACAGTTTTCTGACTTGTCCACATGATCTTTAACAAACTGCAAATGAGCAACAATTTTATTTTTGGAGCGCAGAGTCTTTCTCCTTGCAGCCCTGCCATGCACACCTTGTTGTTCAGTGTTCGCCTGATGGTGGACTCATGAACATCAACATCAGTCAATGTGAGAGAGACCTTCAGTTGTTAGAAGTTACCCTGGGGTCCTTTTGACCTCGCCCACTATTCCACACCTTGCTCTTGGAGTGATCCTTGCTGGTCCACCACTCCTGGGGAGGGTAACAGTGGTCTTGAATTTTCTCCAATTGTACACAATCTGACTGTGGACTGGTGGAGTCCAAACTCATTCATCCATTATCTTTACCCACTTTTTCCTTTTTGGGTCATAGGGGTCACTGATGCCCATATACAGCCATCACTGTGTGAGAGGCAGGGGACACCATGGACAGGTCACAAGTCCATCATAGGGACACATAATGGCAAACAAGACAATCAACCATTCACTCTCTCACTCACACCTAGGGACAATTTAGGCTAGAGTCACCAATCAGCCTAACATGCATGTTTTTGGTCAGTGGGAAGAAACAGGAGTATCCAGAGAAAACCCATACAGCATAGAGAGAACATGCAAACTGCACCCAGAAAGGCTCCCAGACCAGGATTTGAACCAGGGTTACCTGCTCGCTGAGAGGCAGCAATTCTACCAACTGTGCCACCGTGCTGCCCAGAGTCCAAACTCTTTGCAGATGTTTTGTAACATTTTCAAGCCTGATGAGCATCAACTCTTTGTTTTTTAGCTCCTCAGAGATCTCCTTTGTTCCTGCATGATCCACTTCCACAAACATGTTGTGAAGATCAGACTTTGATAGATCCTGTCCTTTAAATCAAACAGGGTGTCCACTCACACCTGATCATCACCACATTGATTGAAAACTAGGGATGGGGCCGATCCGGTATCGGCCTCCGATACCAGCCTAATTTACGTATCGGATTTTCAATCCAACCTGCCGATATTTTACGATCCATGATGCACGTTGGCTTCAAGCTATGGAATGGATTTGCGTGTCTCATGAACCCAGAGTACGGTAATAAGACCCGCCTCACATTCAGGAAATCATTCAGTGTTTCCCCTACCATTATACAAGCGGGGTCAACAGAACTGAGCACCCAAAGCGAACTTACTTGCCCCACACCCGGTACTGACATAGCACTAAGCTAGCAGCACGAAATACAAGCTCTCTAGCTAAAAAGCTAAAGGGGCCTCTTCCCTCATGCTGAACGCCCCCCGCCTCTGTTCAAAAACTGTTGGTACAAGCTTTTCTCAGACATGTCTCCATCCTTCCCCATCAAGAAAAATCATGGATGAGATGAGCACCCCGCCATGGCAAGTTAACTAGGGGAAACACTGCCATTTCATAGTTTGCAGCCAGCTACAGCGTGAGGACTGAGTGAGTAGCATCTTAGCTAACAGCTAGCCAACATTTCATCGTAACATGTCCGCTGTGTGGAAGTATTTTACACTAAACACCATAAGACAGCAACGTTCAATGTTTGCAGAGCCATAGCGCCACATGAAAATGGTGCTAGTGTATGTGGCTTGTCGTCTCTCGCTGTTTGTGTTCGTGCTGTTTTTATTTTTATCACCAGTGCCAGTTCACTGCTTGTGTATGATAACCAAACATTGTTAGATCTTCGTCTCTCTGCCAAGGATTTAGTGAAATTCAACTCCGATTGTGGTGTTCATATGACGTTTCAACCATTTTTCTTCGCCGGTTGGACATCTGCTCACCTCTGCCTCACCCACATTCCTCTCCCTCAGCGTAAATGCCGGGGCCGCCGGGGCAAACGCAGTGGATGACTGTTAAAGTTTCAAGCTTTCTTGGCACGATTTCCCGTGATCTCCCAGAGGAGAAATGGAGCTGTACCTGGTCTCTTTTTGAGCCCGCGGTTGCTGGACCCTGCTGACAGCTGGCTGGTGTGTGTCAGTTCAGATGACGTGGTACGCCCCCGTGGACCCTGCTCTCCCCATCCTCGCTGGCGTGGTGTCAACCCCTGCCATCTACGAGCCCTGCATCGGGCTCCACAGACAGCTGCAGCTTCGGATACCCCGGCCCCTGCCAGGTTCGGCCTTGTTAATGCAAGATCACTATCAAATAAAACTTTCATCTTGAGGGACTTCTTCATGTCCCGTGATCTGGATTTCCTTTGCGTGACGGAGACGTGGCTGAGAACCGGCGAGCCCACCGCTCTGATTGAACTGTCTCCACCTGATTGCTGCTATTTTAATTCCCTGCGCCTGTCGGGTCAGAAAGGTGGAGGAATAGCAGTTGTTTTTAAAAATGATTTTAAATGCCGGCAGATCTCCCTGCAGTCTTTTACAAGTTTTGAACATTGCTCATTTGAAATCAGCCGCTCTCATGTCATCTTGTTTGTCGTCATCTATCGATCACCCAAGCACAATAAGGATTTTATAAATGACTTTTCAGAATTTCGGGCCGACATCCTGACCAAATATGACTATGTTCTTTTTCTTGGAGATTTTAATATTCGTTTAGACTGTCCTGAAGAGTCCATCTCCATGAGCTTTTTTAATGTTATTGACTCTTTTAATTTTGTGCAGTTTGTGTCTGGTCCTACTCATGAACTCGGGCACATACTGGATTTGGTACTCTCTCATGGTCTGGATGTCTCCAATCTGGACATGCGCAATGCTGTGTTCTCTGATCATAAGCCGATCCTTTTTGACATTCCAACACACTGTCCAGTTCAAGTGTGTGCACCTCCTCAGCGCTGTCACATGTTTAACTTCTCCTCTCCAGCCTTGTTCTCCTCCACTTTTCTTGGTCTCTGCGAGGAGAACTCTGAAGACTCTCTTTGTTTAAATATTAATGAACTGGTTTCCAGCTTCCACTCTGTTTGTTCACAAACACTGGACACGGTCGCTCCTTTGAAGAGCCGGTGCACCAAACCTACCCCCGAGCCCTGGCTGAGTGACGTCACGCATGCTGCCAGGCGCGAGTGCAAGAGAGCTGGGCGCAGGTGGAAAAAGGACAGGCTGCATGTTTCTTTTGATATTCTCAAAGGGAGCCTGTTACATTATCAAAACACTGTAAAAGCTGAGAAGAACAAATATCTTTCAGGCATTATTTCATCTAACTGTAACAACCCCAGAGTTATGTTCAAAACCATAGACATCGTTCTCCACGCTCCTAAGTCTGTTGGTTTTGACGCCTGTGAAAGTTTCCTTCACTTCTTCACTGATAAAATTGTGTCAACCAGAGCTTGTATTTTTCAGCCTTCCTATGACCCCTCCATTCCTCTACATTGCTCATCTGTTTTTGATCAGTTTGAGCCTGTGTCCTTCACTTTCCTAGAGGACACAGTTGGTCATATGAGGCCCTCTGGTTCCCTTGCAGATTCCATCCCACCTCATTTGTTTAAGGAGGTATTTTCTAACATCGGACCAAGTGTACTCCAGATTATTAATACCAGTCTTTCCTCTGGTATAGTACCTGAGGTTTTTAAACATGCATTTGTACACCCTCTACTTAAAAAAACAGGCCTTGACCCCTCTCTCTGCTCCAACTTCAGGCCCATCTCTAATCTTCCTTTTATTTCTAAACTATTAGAGAAGGTTGTTTACAACCAGCTGTTAACATTTTTTGAGGACAATGGTATCACTGAGCCATTTCAGTCTGGGTTTAAAATCAAAAAAGGCGTTCAATACAAGCCTGCCACAGTACAGAGAGTGCACCTTTGAGGGTTTCAAATGATATTTTCCTTTTAACAGATTCTGGAAAGTTTGTTGTTTTATTGCTTTTAGATTTGTCTGCTGCATTTGACACTGTTGACCAAAGGGTTTTAATCTCTTGTCTTGAGCACTGTGTGGGCATCAGGGGTGTTACGCTCATTTGGTTTAGGTCCTATTTAACCAATAGGAGTTTATGTGTAAAAATGGACAATTTTATATCTTCCACTGCTCCTCTTCCACACGGCGTACCCCATGGCTCCATCCTTGGCCCTCTTTTATTTGCTTTTTATTTACTCCCCCTCGGCTCAATTTTTAGGAAACATGGCATATCTTTTAATTTCTATGCTGATGATTGCCAGATCTATCTTCCCCTGCAGGGCCGGCCCAAGGCATAAGCTAATTAAGCGGCTGCTTAGGGCCCCCCGGCCACCAGGGGGCCCCCTAAGTGGAATTGATTTTTTTAAAAGATCGATTTCTATATGATTCTATTACACACAATTTCATTATAAAGTTGTGATTTTTTTCTTTTAAACAATAATTTATATGTAACTGGGTGGTTTATTAGTTTTAAAATAGTGTTTTATGTAGAAGTGATTGTAAATTCCCACCCACGTTGGGCCCATGAACGCACCCATGCCCCAGACCGTTTCCGCACGTCCTCCACCAGAGAAGTGAGTCAAAGAGAGAAGCAGCTTCTTCGGCAGAAAGGTAAATTTTAAACTCTGATAAATTTGTTAAATCTGAACGGAAACAGCATTACCCTGTCTGAAGCATATATGGGCTGAGTTTTTTTTATAAGATATTGGTTTCAGTGTGTGAGTGAGGAATCCGTGATAAAATCGGGTTTGTTAGGAAAAGTCAACCACTCAGTAACAAGTCATGCACAATTTATAGCATTTTAGGATCATTGACAATAGAGTAACTGGCCCAATAGCAACATTAATCACAAAATGTCATACTGCATAAGCAGGCTAGCTACTAGCCACATATAGCACTACAAGTACACACACATCAAGTTAAAGCAGAGACAAAAAATAAATAAATAACAGCAACAGAAATTGTTCAGTGAAAAGCTAGTTATAAATTTTATGATGAGGGCCACGCTGTTAAGAAACATATGTTATATGTTATGGGCAGCACGGTGGCACAACTGGTAGAGCTGCTGCCTCTCAGCGAGAAGGTTGCCGGTTCAAATCCCGGTCCGGGGCCTTTCTGGGTGGAGTTTGCATGTTCTCCCCGTGCATGCGTGGGTTTCCTCCGGGTACTCCGGTTTCCTCCCACAGACCAAAAAACATGCTTGTTAGGCTGATTGGTGACTCTAAATTGACCCTAGGTGTGAGTGTGAGAGTGGATGGTTGTTTGGTGTGAGTGAGACAGGTCCCTCTTGTAAATGAGTCCCCGTGACTCAACGAGGCTAGCCTGTATAAATAAAGGTTGAATGAATGCAGAGAGTAGGTGTCTTGAAACAGGTTAGCAGATCAGATGTATAATAATAAGAGCACAGCTCTGTAGCATTTCATGTCAATGGTTACCTGGTGGTGGTTGGGTTAAATGCAGAGACTAATTTCGTCTTGTATGGAAACATACACAGATGACAAATGTGACATTATTATTATTATTATTATATAGCAACTCTATATAGGTTGAGCCATATACCTTCCGCCAGACCTTCGAAACACCACCTCCCTTTCTCTGTTCAAGACAGCCCTGAAAACACATCTCTTTAGACTAGCTTATCATTAACTTTACTAAATGTATTTTTATTATTTTACATTTTATAATCTTTATGTATTTTATATTTCAATTTGTCACTGATAATGTTTGCACTGTATTGGTTTGTGAAGTGTCCTTGGGTGTCCTGAAAGGTGCTTTTAAATAAAATGATTATTATTATTATTATTATTATTATTATTATTATTATTATTATTATTATTATAACTCTGATTTTAGAAGAATATAATGCAATAATCTGTTATAGTTTACACTGTATAGTTTTTAGCTACTGTAAAATGAAAAATACTCAATGTTGAATAACATTTTCTTTTTTACCTTCAGGAAAGTGTCCACCAGTTACACTGTATTTCTGCTGTGGAAGTTCAGGGTCAGCTTGTGATAAGATGAGGTATCTGAGAGGACTCAGTAGGATTTATAGCTGAATAGTTGTTTTGTGTAGGAGTGAGTTAGATTTTAACTAAAAGTAATTGTTCTTCTTATTCAGACTGTTGAAATAACCATCAAGAAAGAAGCTGTCCTTAAAGCTCTGATGGTCTACCTGAACCTGTTGAGCATCTTTAGAAAGACTACCAGGTAAGAAGACATGTTGCACTAACATGAGCAACATCCACAGACCTTTTTTTAAAATGTGAAATTCAACATTGCACTGGATTTTTTTTTTCTTCTTGCTGTAGACTCCTTTTATTTTTGTCTATTGAATTTGGGCTCAGACTGAAGTAACAGCATGCCAGAGTGGGAGAAACAAATACATTTTTTGAGAAGTCTTTATTCTAGCACCCACATTCATTTTAACTGAGAACTCTTCTCGTTGTAATCTAGCTGGTAAATTGTCCAGTGTTTCAGAAAGTAAAGAGACTGTGTAGACTCTTTGGCAGTGGTCTGCACTCTTTTACTCTTTTAGTTGTCCTCATTTCTTTATTTTTGTTGTGTTTGCAGATGTGCTAGCCTGGTTAAAACCAGACCCTTGTCCTTCACTTCGCTTTGTACTAGTACAAAGCGAAGTGAAGGACAAGGGTCTGGTTTTAACCAGGCTACAGATGTGCAGGAGAATGACCTACTGTATCTGGAAACTATGGTGATCTTTGTCACTGGGAGAGAGGATCCTTTCCATCCACCCAAAGACATCAAGGTAATCATCGATGGAGCACAGGTCCAGAATGAAGTGTCTTCTGTTGAACAGCTGTTGTCATGTTCTTTGGGCTCATTTACTCAACCTAAAATATCCCAAAAATCTACTGTAACCTCTTGAATTCAGTCTAAGATATAATATTTTTTAGGACAGTTTTTGTTTGGTCTAGTGGGAGAGTCAATAAGTTATTCATCCATCCATCCATCCATTTTCTTCCGCTTATCCGGGGTCGGGTTGCAGCCTAAGTAGGGAGGCCCAGACTTCCCTCTCCCCAGCCACTTGGAGCAGCTCCTCTGGGGGAATCCCAAGGCGTTCCCAGGCCAGCCGAGAAACATAGTCCCTCCAGCGTGTCCTGGGTCTTCCTCTGGGTCTCCTCCCAGTGGGACATGCCCGGAACACCTCACCAGGGAGGCGTCCAGGAGGCATCCTAACCAGATGCCCGAGCCACCTCAACTGGCTCCTCTCGATGTGGAGAAGCAGCGGCTCTACTCCGAGTCCCTCCCGGATGACTGAGCTTCTCACCCTATCTCTAAGGGAGAGTCCAGACACCCTGCGGAGAAAACTCATTTCAGCCGCTTGTATCCGAGATCTCGTTCTTTCGGTCATAACCCAGAGCTCATGACCATAGATGAGGGTGGGAACGTAGATCGATCGGTAAATTGAGAGCTTTGCCTTTTGACTCAGCTCTCTCTTCACCACGACAGACCGGTACAGCGCCCGCTTCACTGCGGACGCTGCACCTATCCGCCTATCGATCTCACGCTCCAGTTTTCCCTCATTCGTGAACAAGATCCCGAGATACTTAAACTCCTCCACTTGGGGCAGGACCTCCTCCCCGACCTGGAGAAGGCATGCTACCCTTTTCCGGCTCAAGACCATGGCCTCGGATTTGGAGGAACTGATCCTCATCCCGGCCGCATCACATTCAGCTGCAAACCGCTCCAGCGAAAGCTGTAGATCACGAACTGATGAAGCCAATAGGACCACATCATCTGCAAAAAACAGAGAAGAGATTCTAAGGCCACCAAACCGGATCCTCTCAACACCTTGGCTGCGCCTAGAAATTCTGTCCATAAAAGTTATGAACAGAATCGGTGACAAAGGGCAACCTTGGCGGAGTCCAACTCTCACAGGAAACGAGCCCGACTTACTGCCAGCGATGCGGACCAAGCTCTGACACCGGTCGTACAGGGACCTAACAGCCCATATCAAAGGGCCTGGTACCCCATACTCCCGGAGTACCCCCCACAGAACCCCCCGAGGGACGCGGTCGAATGCCTTTTCCAAGTCCACAAAGCACATGTAAACTGGTTGGGCAAACTCCCACGCACCCTCCAGGACCCTGCTGAGGGTGTAGAGCTGGTCTAGTGTTCCACGACCAGGACGAAAACCACACTGCTCCTCCTGAATCCGAGGTTCGACTATCCGACGGACCCTCCTCTCCAGGGGCCTCATGTATCAACGGTGCGTACGCACAAAAACCGTGCGTACGCCATTATCCACGCAAAACTCTGTATGTATCAAAACAGAACTGAACGTGGAAATGTGTGCATCCCCACGCCAGCTCCAGGGCTGGCGTACGCACGTTTCTGTGGTTTTGGTTCCATTGGCGACACCTAGAGGTGATTCTGAGAAACTGTTCATGATGTGAAATTCATCATTGTTCACACCAAACACACATGATTAACAATTATTACATCCACATGGACGCAATTAGAATATAACCTGCAAAAAATATAAAAAACAGAAAGACTGAATAGTTTTGCACAGCTTAAATTCTTGTTTTTTGTTCATTTTTAGCTGTTTTAGCAGTTGAAGAACGTGATGCATGATGGGACAAGACGACGTTCCTCTGTTGCAGGGTATATTTAAATGAAAACAACGTTTTCTTTTTTTTATTCATTCCAGATTTAAAGAACACAAGAAAACTATTTTGTTTAAAAAACACAAGAAATCCTCTGCTTCCTTTCATTTCATGTATTGTTTCATTTCTTGTTGTTTTTTCTAAATAGTTTTCTTGTGTTCTTTAAATCTGGAATGAATATAGAAAAAAAAACGTTGTATCATGTGGGAATTGAACTCATGAAGTTCGGGACGAAGGCAGACCCGCTACCCAGTGACCTATCTAGGCATGTTGTTATTGCGTGGTCAACTTCTCGTTTAAAAGTGCTTGCCTACGCGTGCCAAACAAAACCTTTTTCCGTGCCTCTCTACCTCACTCAGAAGTGTCTCCAGTTCACAGTCCGTGAAGTTCCTCTTTTTTCCACGTTTCTACATGATTTGCAATAGAGCAATGACGACATTCCTCTCGTGCAGGGCATATTTAAATGAATTTGCATATTTATATGGAGGCGTGTCAAAGGCGGAGTCGGCCACTCTGTCATGTGCGCTCAATTCCACGTTGATTGTGATGTACAAAAGGAATGTGCGTGGATTCCGGCGTACGCACAGTTTGATACATCTGGATTTTTTTGTGCGTACGCCGTTTTCTGGATTTGACCGTACGTCACTTTTCAGTAAGAAGTCCACGCAAGTCTTTGTACATGAGGCCCCAGAACCCCTGAATAGACCTTACCAGGGAGGCTTAAGAGTGTGATCCCCCTATAGTTGGAACACACCCTACGGTCCCCCTTTTTGAATAGGGGAACCACCACCCCAGTCTGCCAATCCAAGGGAACTGCCCCCGATGTCCACGCGATATTGCAGAGCCACAACATCCAGAGCCCTAAGGAACTCAGGACGAATCTCATCCACCCCCGGAGCCCTGCCACCGCGGAGCTTTTTAACCACCTCGGCGACCTCAGCACCAGAGATTGGAGAGCCCGACCCAAAGTCCCCAGGCTCCGCTTCCTCAGTGGAAGACGTGCCAGTAGGATTGAGGAGGTCTTCGAAGTATTCCGCCCACCGACTCACAACATCCCGAGTTGAGGTCAACAGCACGCCATCCCCACCATAAATGGTGTTGGTCGCGTACCGCTTTCCCCCCCTGAGACGCCGGATGGTGGACCAGAATCGCCTCGAAGCCGTACGGAAGTCATTCTCCATGGCCTCTCCGAACTCCTCCCACGCCCGAGTTTTTGCCTCAGCAACCACCCGAGCCGCATGCCGCTTGGACTGCCGGTACCTATCTGCTGCTTCCGGGGTCCCACAGGCCAAAAAGGCCCAATAGGACTCCTTCTTCAGCTTGACAGCATCCCTCACCGCCGGTGTCCACCACCGGGTTCGAGGGTTGCCACCACGACAGGCACCAACAACCTTGCGGCCACAACTCCGATAAGCTGCCTCGACAATAGAGGCGCGGAACATGGCCCACTCGGGCTCAATGTCCCCCGCCTCCCTCGGAACGTGTTCAAAGCTCTCCCGGAGGTGGGAGTTAAAGCTCCGTCTTACGGGAGACTCTGCCAGACGTTCCCAGCAGACCCTCACAATACGTTTGGGTCTGCCAGGTCTGACCGGCATCCTCCCCCACCATCGGAGCCAACTCACCACCAGGTAGTGGTCAGTTGACAGCTCCGCCCCTCTCTTCACCCGAGTGTCCAGGACATGCGGCCGCAGATCAGATGAGACGACAACAAAGTCGATCATCGAACTGCGACCTAGGGTGTCCTGGTGCCAAGAGCACATATGGACACCCTTATGCCTGAACATGGTGTTCGTTATGGACAATCCATGACGAGCACAGAAGTCCAACAACAGAACACCGCTCGGGTTCAGATCAGGGGGGCCGTTCCTCCCAACCACACCCCTCCAGGTCTCACTGTCATTGCCCACGTGAGCGTTGAAGTCCCCCAGCAGAACAAGGGAGTCCCCAGGAGGCGCACTCTCCAATACCCCCTCCAAGGACTCCAAAAAGGGTGGGTAATCTGCGCTGCCGTTTGGCGCATAGGCACAAACAACAGTCAGAGCCCGTCCCCCCACACGTAGGCGAAGGGAGGCTACCCTCTCGTTCACCGGGGTGAACCCCAACGTACAGGCACCAAGATGGGGGGCAACAAGTATGCCCACTCCTTCTCGGCGCCTCTCACCAGGGGCAACTCCAGAGTGGAAGAGTGTCCAACCCCTCTCAAGGAAACTGGTTCCAGAGCCAGTAAGTTATTAATTAGTTTAATTAATTAGCTATTAACTAGTAACATTTTTCCCCCCTGACCATTCTGAAAAGGAGACATTAGCTGATTTTGTTTGAGGAAGAACATCTCATTTTTCTTTCATCCCATTTAGGGATATATGTTGCAAAGTTGAGTGTTATTTGTAACTTAATGGAGTACAGTAAGTTGTTTGAGTTTCAGAGTATTTAGTTTGGTTCTCTTCAACAGGTTTGACAAGGACAAAATGTACCCACGCCAAAGTCTGTTAGCTAAATGCTGACATATTTGGCTTTTTTTTTTTCTTTCTTTTGTTACTTTTAGTACCACTAGATCGCATGTGTCAAACTCAAGGCCCGTGGGCCAAATCCGGCCTACCATAACTGTTTCTGTGGCTCTCTATACCCTAGAGGGCCACAGAGACAGAACTTCAAGATAACAGTTGTAAGCATGTTGCTCTCAGGTGGTGGGTCCCCATCCCTACACTCCCTGGTCTCTCTGTTAATTGTCTTATCTCCTCCCTTTGGTTGTCCAGGTGTTTGTGATTGTCATGCTGTGTGTTCATGTATATAAGTCTGTGTCTCTGTGTTTATCGTTGTCCTGGCATTGTCTCCTGTTGCCTCTGTCTCCTGAGTTCCTTGTGATTCCCTGAGTGTGTAAGTTTGCTGCCCTGTCAGCTATTTTATGTTCTTTATATTAAACATTATTATTTTACCTGCCGAGTCGTCGTGCTGCCTGCAGCCTTGGGTCTAAACCACACCAAAACGTGACAACAGTTGTGTCCTTCAATATTACTGTATCACTCAAATCAAATAGTTTTTATGTTTATAATGCCAACTTACTCAAACATGAAATATTTAATTTTTAGAAGTAGTCATTGAATGCAGAGAGTTATATTTTTCCAGTTTGTTTATAGGTTGTTTTATCAATACTTTATTATATATTAGTTTGTTAGGTGGGTGAATGATCTGATCATCTAACTGTTGATTGCATTAATCCACATTATTAGCAAAAATAAATAGGGGGCCCCAAACCAAATTTCACTTAGGGCCCCATGGAGGCTTGGGCCGGCCCTGTTCCCCTGGCACAAAACAATACACTCCAGCAACTCTTACACACTGCCTTAACAATGTTAAGGCATGGTTTTCTCTAAACTTCCTTAGTCTAAACGAGAACAAGACTGAAGTCATGATGTTTAGACCGAGTTGCTGTCCTTCTTCCAGCATAGACCTTGCCTCACTGTCTTTTTATCTCAGGGAATGTGTCACCCATCTGGAGGTGAAGTTTGAGTCTGATTTTAAATTTGAAAAACAGATCAGCAGTGTTGTTCAGAAAAGTTTTTATCAACTTCGCCAAATAGCAAAAGTGAAACCAATCTTATCAAGACCTGACTTGGAGAAATTAATCCACGCTTTTATTACATCTCGTCTTGATTACTGTAATGCACTGTATGTAGGCATCAGCCAGACCTCACTCGCCCGTCTGCAGCTCGTGCAGAACTCTGTTGCTCGCCTGTTAACTCAGACCTGTAGGCGTGAGCATATCACTCCCATCCTGGCGTCCCTTCACTGGCTCCCTGTGCACTACAGAATTCATTTTAAACTTTTGCTATTTGTTTTTAAATGTCTGAACAAACTTGCCCCACCATTTTTGTCTGAGCTGCTTCAGCCCTACTGCTTTCTCCGATCTCTAAGATCAGCTGATCGGTTGCTGTTGAGAGTCCCCAAAACAAGGCTGAAGTTCAGAGGTGACAGAGCGTTTGCTGTCGTTGCTCCCAGGCTGTGGAACAACTTACCGTTGAGTGTCAGACAGGCCTCCTCTCTTCTTGTTTTTAGATCTCTTTTAAAAACACAATTTTATGCCTTGGCCTTTTAACACGTGATCTTATCGTTTATGGCATTTTAACACACCTGCAGTAAGACTGGTATATGTATTTATTTTTTATTTTTTGTATGTGTAGGGATATATATGCACTACTGTAGTCAGTTTTGCTGACTGTACAACATTCCAGATGAAAAGAGTCAGTAGATTTTATCTGACCCAATCTCATCAATATTCACGGGTTCTCTCTTTTTCAGTTTAATACCAATAATTCTGTGACTTTGGAGGTGAGATGTAAAGACATGAAACATCAATTTATGAACTGAATCATTTAATTAACAAATCATTAAATCACATCACAACATATGTACATGATTGAGTGATCGGGTTTCCTATATTAACTTCAGCACAGATGAAACACGCATCCGTAATTTCATAGGAACAACAGGACACAAGTTATCAATCTTATAATAACTTATATCTGTAGGTATTTAGCTTAAGTTTACTGGCTTAAATAAGATAAGTTCAAGAGGAGGAATGAAGGAAAGAGGAGGGAAGTCGTTATGACTTAGGGAAGGAATGAAATTCAACCAGTATGACACTTTCCATGCGACTCCGGCTAAACACAGGTTTACATTGACGACTCTTTACCTGGCCAGACGGTCAGTCAAGAACGGAATTTCCTTGATGTCCGAGTGAGAGAGGCAGACCAGCCTTAGCGGTTACCAGTGGTGGGCAACGCTAATCCCAAAATTAGTTCCACAATTTCTAAAACTAGTGATATAAATCTGACACCGAAGCTCCGATCCTTGCTTTGAGCTCGAAGCTGCGTTCTCTTTGAACCACTGCTACGAAGCGTGCTTTACAGCAGAGCAAGTTACGTAAGTGATGATGTATGAAGCGGTGACTGCTTCGGTCCTCGAATGAATCCACACAACAGTAACAGTCCTCGCGAACCCACTATGTATAGTGATAAGTGTTATGAAAACTGTGAACGGATAGATGCCAAGATGGTGTAGAGCAGGGGTGTCAAAGTCAAGTACACTAAGGGCCAAAAAATTTTTGCTACAAGCCAAGGGCCGGACTGGTTCAATGTTCATATTGAAATGATTTCACATAGCCTATTGAACCAAGACCTAACAGACTGTCTATTATTTAAGGATTAAATTAATAAAACAATATTTTCTTATGGATCTGTCAGTAATTTCAAGTGAAAACATTTTTTAACAGGCAAACAGCAAAAAATTAAATTGTTTAAAAAAATATATATATATATGTTTCTTAATATCAAGATAAATGCATAAATAAAAGTGCATGCATTATAAACTGAAAATGCATTATTGTGCAGCTCTATGATCCTTCTGATCACCACTTTCAAATAGGAAAATAAGAAAATAAATCAAATCAGTTGTATTCTTTCTCATGGCTCTGTCCCCGAGTCCATTCAACTGAAAAGTAAATATAAATAAATAAAATACAATAAAATAAAATACAAAAATCTATGGCACACAGCCAAAACAATACTTCCTTCAAAGAAAAATCACGTCTTGTAGAAACAAATGTAAAAATTTAACTGAATTAAAAACTGAAAATTTGTTACAGCTCTGTGATGCTCACTTATCTGAGGCTGATACTTGGAGGTGCCTCATCTTTTGTACAAGTTCATCAATGTTTGGGGTTAGGCTCTGAGCTGAGGAAATCCTCAGGATTGATTACCTCCATGAACATGTAGTCTGCCTCCCACCTGGCTTGAAACCCCTGTTCTCTGTGTCCACCTTACGTTTAGCCATTTTTGAGGAGGGGTGCAAATGTAGCTGAAAGTTGATCTCTGCTCTGACTGCTGATGAATAATGAAGCCACTTGTGCAAGCTGAAGTGACTGCACGAGCTACCTGCCTAAATAAAGGTTGAATGATTAGGCATACAGCTGTCTTGTGACTTTTTATTAATATACTGTACTTTTTTATGATTGTTGGCTGTTGGCTGCAAGTATGAAGCTGTGAAATCCTTCATTTTCTACAGCTGATAGCTGTTGGTCATTAATTATGATGAAGTTCAGCAACTTCTCTGTTGAGCTCCAAGCTTCAGCTGTGTGTTTTTATTGTTCAGTCTGGGAGTATTGTCCCTCCTACGAGATTATCAGGTCGGAGTAGACGCGGTTGAACAAGAAAAAAAACACAGCTGAAGACATGGAGCTCGAATGAGGGACAGGCTGAATGATCCGAGACCGGGACGCGCGGCTGGGTCCTGCTGCTGTTTCAGCGAGAGTGTCATCCCGCTGAACTAACTTGAGCGCGGTTTAAAGTGGCGCTATGACTCTGCAGACATTGCACGTTGCTGTCTTATGGTATTTAGTGTAAAATACATCCACACAGCGGACATGTTACGATGAACAGTTGGCTAACTGTTAGCTAAAATGCTACTCACCGAGTCTGCACGTTGGAGCTGCTGGCTGCAAACTATGGAATGGATTTCCTGAATTTGAGGCGGGTCTCATTACTCTGGGTTCATGAGACACGACTCCGTTCCGAAAATCCATTCCATAGTTTGATCGACTCCGTGCCGTGTACAAAACACCAGCGGGCGGCTGTGGCTTGCGGGCCGGATCTAATAGTTATTAAATATCATCCAGGGGGCCATAAATAATTGCTTCGCAGGCCGGATCTGGCCCGCGGGCCGCCACTCTGACATATGTGGTGTAGAGGCAGTGAATTGGATTGGCACCCAAAGGACCCAGGTTTGATTTCTGGTCACGGCATACCCTATACTGTAGTTTTTAATTTTATTTTTTAAACCTTTTGTTTCGGATAGATCGGGTGAGGGTGAGAATAGATGAAGAATACATGATGTACATAATAATTATTTGTTGTTGCTTGTTTTAACCTTCTTAGGTCTGGGGTTTAAATGTCCGTTTTGGTATAATTTTGAGTTTCCTAAATAAAAACCTCTGAATTCCCATCCCCTAATTTCATGACTGTCTGAGTTACACAAGCACCTGCACCTACAGTTTTCTAAAGCACACCCTCTCTCAATCCCAGATACTAGTCTACATATCAACTGAATCAGCTGAACACAGTAAAACAGTATAAAACAGACAGTGTGTTGTCTATTTCACCACTAGATGTCACTGAAATGAACCATTGAA